>BQKN01065410.1:450527-472173 GCA_022839385.1 Asparagus kiusianus
CTCTCTCTCTCTCTCTCTCTCTCTCTCTCTCTCTCTCTCTCTCTCTCTCTCTCTCTCTCTCTCTCTTGAGAAGAACGCCCTAAAATGCTCAAGTTCCCTGCTCAATCTGCTCCAAAAATGCCCCCCTTTTGTAACCGTTGTCCCACTACTTAAATACCATCATTTATGAAGTTAGTGGGCCTATTTTCAGTTTGTAACTGTCTCCGACGTTCTTTAACAGTGAATGGCCATGTGTCTTGGCGGTTTCTGAACTCCTCAGGACTGTCTGGCGTGCGAGACAGTAAACACTGTCTGGCGTGCGAGACAGCAAACACTATCTTGCGAGACAGCAAACACTGTCTGGCGTGCGAGACAGCAAACACTGTCTGGCGTGCGAGACAGCAAACACTGTCTTGCGTCCGAGACAATAAACACTGTCTGGCGTGTGAGACAGCAAATACTATCTGGCTTGCGAGACAGCAAACACTATCTGGCGTGCGAGACAGCAAACACTGTCTGGCGTGCGAGACAGCAAACACTGTCTTGCGTCTAAGACAACAAACACTGTCTGGCGTCCGAGATAGCAAACACTGTCTGGCATGCGAGACAGCAAACACTGTCTGGCGTGCGAGACAACAAACAATGTCTTGCGTCTAACACAGCAAACACTGTCTGGCGTCCGAGACAGCAAACACTGTCTGGCGTACAAGACAGCAAACATTGTCTTGCGTCTAAGACAGTAAACACTGTCTGGCATCCGAGACAGCAAACAATGTCTAGCGTGTGAGACAGCAAACACTGTCTGGCGTGCGAGACAACAAACACTGTCTGGCGTGCGAGACAGCCAACACTTGTTTCTTGTGTTCTTTTGATCTTTGGATGATCTCCTCTTAAGCTATATTTGGATATCTTTCAGTATTTTTTGACGCCTACAGATACCCCCTTAAAAGTATTCCAGACTCATTCCTTTATAGAGGAGTCTGGGACACTTTGGATAAGACGGGTCTAATTTACAATCCTTTCAATACATGGTTGAATAAATCGTGTAGAAGGACCCATAAATGGCTTCAATTCTTGATCTATTTATCTCTCAATCTATTCAGTGCTTTGTAGAATAGCTAAGATTCTTCCGGTACTACGTTTATCGCTTGACCGTTGTCGAGATTTTGAACCGAAGCTGGAATTTGTACTTGTGAATTCAGATTTTGTCATCAAATTGATACTGGATTGTTAATCACTGTATCAGTCTTCATAAGAACACAGTTTATACTCATGTATTTTTTTGGAGTTTTTGGGAAATAGTTTAACATCATATACCCGTTGAGAGGTTCAAAGAGATGCAGTTTATACTCATATACTCATCGGAGTGTTCAGGAATCAGATTAACCTCGTGTACCCATTAGAAGGTAATCAGGTTATTCTTAAGAATATTCTGAGTAATATTCTCCAGAAACTTCCTGTTGAGGGTAGGAAAACAGTTTAGACTCGTGTACCTATTGGAGTATCGTGGTCTCTTTTTTGTTGGTAGAGATGAACCCGGTGATGGAGAGGAAGAATTTTATATTCTATCTCCTGGTCTCTTTTTTTGGTAGAGATGAACCCGATGATGGAGAGGAAGAATTTTATATTCTATCTCTTGGTCTCTTTTTTTGTTGGTAGAGATAAACCCGATGATAGAGAGGAAGAATTTTATATTCTATCTCTTGGTCTCTTTTTTGTTGGTGGAGATGAATCCGATGCGGGAGAGGAAGAATTTTATATTCTATCTCCCGCCGCAAAAGAAACTCAAAGTGGGATCTCCACGTCGAGAATCTGAAAAGACGAAACTAAGAGTGGGATCTCCACTCCGAGAATCAAAAGGATTTATATATCCCTAACTGTTTAAAGGTTTGATTATCTAATCTAAAAGAAAATTTCTCGTTTATCGAGATGGAATTTTAACCTTGGTCCTAACTGTTTAAAGGTTTGATCGTTTAATTTGTGGACTTTTCGTTCATGGAAAGAATTGAGAGAGGATTTTGGCTTTGGTCCTAACTGTTTAAAGGTTTGACCAACTGAGAGTTTGAGACGATCCTAACTGTTTAAAGGTTTAATCATTTAATTTATGGGTCTCTCGTTCATGGGAGGAATCGAGAGGGGATTTTGGCTTTGGTCCTGACTGTTTGAAGGTTTGACCAAATGGGGATTTGAGACGATCCTAACTGTTTAAAGGTTTGATCGTTCAATTTGTAGACCTCTCGTTCATGGAAAGAATCGAGAGGAGATTTTGGCTTTTGTCCTAACTGTTTAAAGGTTTGACCAAATGAGAGTTAGGTGATACAAATGACAGTGGGGGTGTCAATTTGCACAAATCGCCGAGAAGGGGTTTCAGTATCAAGTGATAAAACCTTGGCACGAAAAGTAGTTTGACAATCATTATGGACTGAAATTTTGGGTGTTGTGTCAGAGATCAACAGTGGGAGTGTTTAAAGGCTCAGACACAGCGGGAGTTTGGATGGATTTAACCGCAAATAATTTTGGTTGACACACCGTCAGTTGATTTGATCGGTGAGGGATTTTATGGAGAAGGACTATGAATCATCAAGCACTCCACAATTAGACCGCGAAACTTTCGTGAGGAAAGACTGACCCTATAAGGTCATTGAATCTCATCTCAATGAAAGAGTGCTTAAAAAAATAACAGTGGGAGCTGGCGGAATTGATCCCGACGATTGAAATCAACCAAGAATCAGATAGGAGAAAAGCAAATGGGACATGCTTCATCCTTGAAGGATTTCAGAGTTTTGTGAGGTAAGATTGACTTGATGAAGTCATTGAATTTCATCTCAATGAAAGAGTGCTCTGAAAATCACAGTGGGAGGGTTTTAATCATTTTGGACATGATTAAATAACCACGGCGGGAGGCTCTTAATCATTTTTTTATCATGATTAAGAGTGGATTATTCAAATGATTAGTTTTCACCTTGAATAATTAACTAGTTTCGGGTTATCCATAAGAATACCATATATAGCGTTCTCCAGGAACTTCCCGTTTGTGAGCAATGTTGACGTTCTTGATACAGAATCAGGTCTTGGTTCCTGCCTTTGTATTCAGCCATGATAATCTCGTATCCACCCCCAGCTTTTAGGTGAACCTGAGTCTAATCACATTTGGTTACATTATTGGAGCGCGTAAGTTTAACCTTTTATACCAGTCGGATGTTCGGGAAACAGTTTATACTCGTATACCATTTGGAGTGCATGGAGAAGCAGTTTATACTTGTATACTCTTTAGAGTATTTGTCGTCTTTATTTGGCTTATTTCGCCGTTATGACGCCGGAGTCAATTAAAGCTTTGATTTTGTTTTTTAGTCCAAAGCAAATCTTGGTAGGATGAAGAACCCTTCTGTGGTATGTACAGTAGTTTGGATCTGTAGTCCTTTTAGCTCCCTCCTGATCTTTAATAGGTGACAGTTCGATTTTGTCATTGGCGAGGAGGTATTTCAAGATGGCTGAAGCTTCATCATCTTCGAAAGAATACTCTTTTTGGAACTTCGGATCGAGATTCGTGCTCACAGTGATTGCGGATGTCGTCGGTTGGCTTCTCTCAACTTTCTTTCTTTTAAGAAAGTGTTCAGCTTGTTCACCGCGCATTTTTAAATCTTTCTAAGTTTTGGATGGTACAACCCCTAGGGCTTCCAGGACATCGATGGAGAGATTATTGTGGTATGTTTGCAGGATGAATTTCTCTGTAACAGGATCTCTGCAATTCAGTGCCTTGTTACAGAAGCGCTTGACGAAATTATCGACTGCCTCTCCGTCTTTTTGCTTCTCATCCAGAAGGGTTCCGATTGACACTTCGGTGTTATCATCGAAGAAATTGCTGAGGAATAAACTTTCCATGTTATCCCAGTAATTGATGCTCCTTGGCTTGAGACGTTGTTACTAGTCGAAGGTGGGCCCACGAAGGGTGCCGACGAATGATTGGACCATCAAAGCCTCGTTTCCAGAGATCACCCCTAAGTGAGACTTGAAATAAATCAAGTGCTGAGTAGGCGAGCCCTTCCCGTTAAATGGTGTGAAGTTAATCAGATTGAATTTTACCGGGTACGATATTGAATCTCATTCTCTTAGATAGAGACACGGAATACCTGTCTTCTTTACTTTCTGAGCGGACATCAAAGCATTGACTTTGTTTTTATGGTCTTGCATTTTCTTGTCCTCATCTACATCTCTTTTTGAGTGATATTAAGGAGAAATAATTGGGTCACCCCCAGTGTTATTAAGAGGTGCAATTGAACTACCCCTAATATCATTGTTGGGAGGATCCGTTGAACCACCCCCAGTGTTATTATTATTAGGAGGTGTATCAGTCATAATGACTTCATCCACTTCTGGATCACTGTCATCTACAACATTCTGAGTGTGGCGGCTGGATTCAGCTCGCTGACTGGACTCAGAAGGTTGAGGCCGTTGAGCTAACAATTCTCTCATTTGTTAGATAGCCAACTCCATCTTTGTCTTCATCTCAGCTCTAATTTCTTCACGTTGCTTGGCTAGAGCTTCTTGAAGCATTTGAGCAAACTGATCAGAAGTGATTGTGAACACTTATTTGGTTTGTCCCGTGCTAGACATTATATCATCAGAAGCGATCGCAGAACAAGTGTCTGAGAGTTCATCCTCCGAAGACATTCCTTCATGCATTCTCTTGTAGTCCCTATGTCTGATGGCTCCTAACTGGAGTCAAGACATCCGTTGAGTAATTCTTGAATTAACTTTTCCTCCCGGGGAATAGTCGGGATTTGATTCATTTGAATGCCATTTAGATTTTCCTTTATCAGCCATGTTGATGGTGACTTCAGGGAATTCATCCTCTTGAACAGCAAGCTTCTTGCGGAAATGTCTTGGCTTGGGCTTTGATATTTTGGTAAAAAAACCTCTGGAACACTGAGACTTTTTGCGGGATGGCTTCTCGTTTGGAGTAGTCATATTCCGACAATGCTGCTCTAATGAGTCGCGCACAGGAACAATGAGAGATTATTTCTCGAATAATTCTCTTTCGAAATTTATTCACACCCACAGCTTGATAGTACGATTTATCGGTATGATTGTTGGAAAATCCTATCGTCTGTTGGTATGACCTCCTAGTTATAATGATGTCTTTTGACGAACACTTCTTCTTCTGTGGGTGTAAAGCCTTGTTGGCATTTTTAGGACAACTTATTATTGCCTTTGAGCGATCCAAGGTTATGTCAAGAGTCACACGTTTAGAACCACCCCCTTGCGGGTGTGGAGTCTTAACGGGCTCCGAATGCTGATTTTGCACAACTCCAGACTTTAGAATCCAAACTTTGTAGAGTTTTGGTGATCCTTTGGCCATAGTTTCCTTCTTCCTTTCTCGACTTTGTTGTAAGAGAGCACGGGCATGAGCAGCATTTGCACTACACTTTTGTATACGTTCTTTGAGAGTCGAACGAGTTCTTTTGACAAGAGTCCATTCCTCCATCGTGAGTTGTGCAGAGATGTGAGTGGTTTGTCATTGGAACGACTAGACCACTTGATGCTTCCTCGACTCTAGGTCCGCGCGCGTAATAACGATAAGATATTCATTATAACTGTTGTTACTGTCAAAAAACCAGAGATAGTTTTTGGAACAAGTTTTCATCTTTTATATCTGTTTACGTAAGCAAACAAACCAGAGGTCTTTTATCACTTGATACTGAAACCCCTTGATACTTGATACTTGATACTAAATGATGCAAACAAACCAGAGGTGACCGTTTGGCGAAAATAGTCACGAAAGTGACCGTTATGACCGGACCGGCTCGGCCCGACCAAAACAGTCATATTGACCGTTTTGACCATTTTGCACCTTAAAACGGTCAAAAAAGGGCTATTTTGTGAGGGTTTTTTGGTCATTTTCATAGGAGACTGCCTCTATAAATAGAGGGGGGGTTTTACTTCTTCTCCTCACACCAAAACTCATCTACTTCTCTTTAATACTCTCTTATACAATTTTATACTCTCTTATACACTCTAATAATCTCTTATACTTTCTAATCCTTCTATCAAATGGCTTCCAAATCTGATAATGATGAGCAAAACCTATCTCCAACCGATCTTGAAATGAGTCCTCCTACAATAGATACTCCTACTGAACCTACCAGTGTTAATTCCGAATCCGGTGGCGACGAATCTGTACCAAGAGCTCCTAAAAGACCGAGATCTAATTGTTCGCGGGAAAAATTGCTTTCTCTGATTTTATTGTTTCCATTAGCAACAGTTTATCGGTTACAAAGGGATCCGGTCTTTTTATAAGATCCGGTTACAATAAAATCTAAAAAAATCTAAAAAAGATTACAACTTTCCTTTTTTTTGGAACAAATCACAAGATCCTGTTTTACGGTCACTTGCTTGTGTGGGTTCTTTGCCTGCATCGGGGTTAATCCGTGAACCACCGCACGATCTTGATCCGGTCGGATCTACACGGTATGACGGGTGTTATTTCACGAAGAAAATAACAGCCGGGGGGATTATTTCACCATGGAAATAATAGCCCTAAGTAATCGAAATTGACCAAGCGAAATCGATACTCTTCTCGGGATCAAAAACCAAGTTTTGATCCGGAGGATAACCGTGTGGATCTCAGATCTGATCTCTCTCAAACTCCTACCTTGTTTGGTGTGGATGATCGCCAAGACCAGATCTAAAAAGTTCAAGTCTTCAAATCTCCAAAACTCTGAAGTTTAGCTCTTAATCCAGCAGAGTTTCCCCTCAAAAGTTCACCAAAAATCCAACCTTGAGCCTTCAACCTTTCAAAAGTCCAACCCCTTAAACAATGAGCCTAGGGGTCTATTTATAGGCTCCTCAAACCAGATCTGGGCTCAGATCTGGGCCTAGATCTGGGTGGCTCGGCCGGCCACCTAGGTGGCTCGGCCGGCCACCGAGCCACCTTGGTGGCTCGGTTTTGGCCGAGCCACCAAGTGGTGGCTCGGCCACCGAGCCACCAAGCTCGGTTACCGAGCCACCTTGGTGGCTCGCTGAGCCACCACTTGGTGGCTCAGCTTTGGCCGAGCCACCCAAAAGCGGCTCGATTTCGGCCGAGCCCTCCAGGTGTTTGGTGTTTTGCTGTTTTCCGGTTTTGCGCTTCATTTGAACTCGATTTGTTGATCTGGACTCTGATTTGGCAGTCCGGATCCTGATTTGGCACTAAATCCACTTTGGTGTTCGAGTTCGAGTCCGCTCCCGATCTTGATTGATGTGGTGGACTCTACGGTTGGATGACTCGTTGATTCATCGACCCGTTAGCTTGATTAGGCACGCGATTGGAAGTATTCCGTTGTTTGCGTGCGATTCGTTAACCTCGTCGCCTCGTTAATCCGCTTCATCGCGTCTCACTTGGCTTCGGTGTTGTGGTCTAACGAACATGCTTTGGATATATCGCCCGATGGTTCGTTGGTTTGTCGAATCACCGTGCCGAGCTGTGTTAAGGGACCTATAAGTAGTTTTATACGCCTACAGATACCCCCTCCAAAGTATTTCAGCCTCATTCTTTCATAGAAGAGTCTAGAATACTTTGGATATGATTGTCCCAACCTTCAATCGGTGTAACAGGACCTTGGAATGGCTTCTATTCTTGATTCTTTTAATCCTCCAGGCTATTCGGTGCTTTGTCGAATGTCTGCAAGGGTTCCGGTACTGCATTTATTGTCTGACCGTTGTCGAAATTTTGAACTTGAAGTCAATTTCTGATTTTCTGATCTTTAGCTCGTGCTTGCTGTTTCAACATAGAACTGACCATCGATCGTTGGCGTTGAGTCTTTATTTGCAACGCGTTGTCCGGCGTTTTGACACAGTTTATACTCGTACGTCTGCTGGAGTATACATAGTTTTAAGCTCTTAAGGTATTGGAGCGTGGTGGTCTCAAATTTAGGGCTGTAGGACCAACTATTACAGTTGTTTCGTCTGTATATATGGATCTTATCCCGAAGTTGTTGGATGCTCAAGTCACGAGACCAACTAATGGAGCTGGTGCGTTAGTGACTCGCATTTATAGAAGTTTTGGCAAATTCTCAGCCATCAACGGGTTTGATGAGCCTTTACCGACTACCGTTTGAGTCGGGCTAGCATGCGGATTGTCTAAATCCGTCCTGCATGTAACGTTGTGCTAAGAGAGTGAATTCTCTGAGACTTTGTGCTATGATGTCAATTACATAGGCTTTACCATTTGTTACAGGAATAGGCTACCCGGCAACGCGTGTTAGGCGTTAACTTTAGGATTTTTGGCTAACCTCCAGCCTTCAACGGATTTGATTAGCCTTTACCGACTACCGTTTGAGTCGGGCTAGCATGCGGATTGTCTAAATGCGTTCCGCATGTGACTTGTGCTAACGGAATGAACTCCCTTAGACTTGCTGCTACGACTTCGAATACGTAGACTTTGCTATTGTTACGGGAATAGGCTACCCAGCAACGTGTATTAGACGCTGACTTATCCCTACTTAGGCTTCGGGATAAAGGTCCCCAGAATCAGGTTCTGGTATCTTCTTGGCCAGTAAAAGACTAAACCGGTGACGCGTGTTAGGCGTCGGCATATCCTTTCTTAGGATTCAGGATGAAATTCCCCATGCGTGTAAGGCATGGATTTTGGTGTTATTAATAATAACCTGTCACAATATTGAATAAGTGGGCGGGAGTTCTTTTTAACGGTTAAGAACTAACTATTTGCGTAGAAAATTGTTTGACTCATTGCCGTGTTCATTACAAACTTCAGACGTTTACAACAAAAACAAAAATTAGTCTTTTTATAAGACTTTTACACAATGAATACAAAATTACAATTCTCTTCAAACAGCATAGAGATCATTTATCGGTCTTCTGCTTGCGTGGGATCTTGGCCTGTGACGGGGATGTTGATATCCGTGGACCATCGTCGATCAGATCTGATTGCTGAAAAATTAGGCAGAGCTTCGTCTATCCGTGAAGGGATCGAGAAACCGTAGCTCTTATCTCGGCAAAGTGAGATAATCACTCTTCTTAAGATTACCGCAACGGGATAATCCTAAGGAACTAACACGGGTGATGCAGATCTGATGAGTTCCTCTTCTTTATACCGACGAACTCGATCTGATCTCTCCTCCTCCTCTCTGAAACTTGTGGATCTTCACTCCTCAATTCGGCAGGGCTTCGCCAATTCTCCCAAAATTCCAGATCTGAAAAAATGAGGCTCCGGGGCTGTATTTATAGGCTCCAGGGGGTTACGGGCGGTTAAAACCACCTAAGGAACGAATTCTGCGTTGGAGACACCCTTGGGTGTCTCAACCTGGGCCGAGACACTCGGGGTGTCTCAACTTTTCGTTGAGACGTATTTTTGCATACTCGATCATTTTCTCCGTAGTCTCTTCGTCCGAACTCGGATTTGAGCAATTCAAAGTGCATTGGAAAGCCGATGAGGAGTTCTATAAGCTCCAATGATTGGATCATCTGTAGAATAAATGAGACACGAGGGGCGATGCGTCTTTTGTAAACATCGCGGGGCTCCCGATCAGTCCGTATTCTCGTTATTCCGAAATTTTGTTGCTTCACATAGTTTGTTGATTCACTTCAAGCGTTTGTCGACGTCAATCAAGCTTCCGTGATTCGAATAGTGACGTTCATAGTCTTCTCTTAGCTTCGAGCCGTTCGCGGGGACCTATGGGTAATTTTTCACGCCTACAGATACCCCCTCCAAAGTATTCCAGCCTCGTTTCTTTTATAGAAAAGGCTAGAATATTTTGGATATGATTAGTCCAACCTTCAGTCGACGTGAAGGACCTGTAATTAGCTTCAATTCTTGACTCCTTCGATTTTCAGTCTTTTCGATGTTTTGACGAATAGCTGAAGTTCCTTCGGCGCTGCATTTATCGGTTGGCCGTCATCGAAGTCTAAAATCTAAAACTGATGAGTTGAGTTTGGCTCGCGTCGTCGAATTGACTTTGAACTGACCACCTCCGTCACATTGGCTCTTTCATTACAATGTACTGATTGGCTTGACCTAGGGTTACGCGTTGATCGGCGTTGACTTTTGATCGCAACGCGTTGACTAGCGTTGACCTAGGGTTACGCGTTGACCCTAGGGTTTTGAACGTCGTACGTTGACTTTTTAATCGTAACGCGTTGACTGGCGTTGACTTAGGGTTACGCGTTGATCTAGGGTTACGCGTTGACCGGCGTTGACCTCAGGGTTTTGGATCACCATTAACATAGTTTATACCCGTGCGTTTGCTGGAGTATACACAGTTTAAGCTCTTGAGGTATTGGAGCATGGCGGTCTTAAATTTTGGGGCTGCCAGACCAACTATTAAAGTTGTTTCGTCTACAGATATGGATCTTGGATCTTATCCCGAAGTTGTTGGATGCTCAAGTCACGAGACCAACTAATAAAGTTGATGCGTCAATGACTCACATTTATAGAATTTTTGGCAAATTCTCAGCCATCAACGGGTTTGATGTGCCTTTACTGACTACCGTTTGAGTCGGGCTAGCACGCGGATTGTTTAAGTCCGTTCCGCATGTGACGTTAAGCTAAAAGAGTTAACCCTTTTAGTGCTACGATATTGGATACGTAGACTTCGTCTTTCTCCTATGAAAAGACTAAACAGCGACGTGTATCAGACGTTGACTTAGGATTTTTGGCAAATCCTCAGCCCTCAACGGATTTAACGTGCTCTTACCGATTACCGTTTGAATCGGGCTTACATGCGGATTGTTTAAAGTCCGTTCCATATGTGACGTTGTGCTAAAGGAATGAACTCCCTTAGACTTGATGCTACGATATTGAATACGTAGACTTTGTCTTTGTCACGGGAATAGACTACCCGGCAACGCGTGTTAGGTGCTGACTTATCCTTACTTAGGATTCAGGATAAAAATCCCCAGACTGGAATTCTGGTGTCTTCTTCAATCGGTGAAAGACTAAACCGGCAACGCGTGTTAGGCGTTGACTTATCCCTACTTAGGATTCGGGATAAAATTCATCGCGTGTGTAAGGCACGGATTAAGGTGTTATTAATAACAACCTGCCACAATGTCGAATATGTGGGCTTTTGTCCTTTTTTTTACGGTTAAGGACTAACCGGCAACGCGTGTTAGGCGTTGGCTTATCCCTTCTTAGGCTTCGGGATAAAATTCCCCAGACTAGAATTCTAGTGTCTTCTTTAATCGGTGAAAGACTAAACCGGCAACGCGTGTTAGACGTTGGCTTATCTCTATTTAGGAGTCGAGATAAAGTTCCCCGTGCGTGTGAAGCACGGATTATGGTGTTATTAATAACAACCTGCCACAATGTCGAATATGTGGGCTTTTATCCTTTTTACGGTTAAGGGCTAACCGGCAACGCGTGTTAAGCGTTGACTTATCCCTACTTAGGATTCGGGATAAAATTCCTCATGCATGAAATGCCAGATTTGAAGTTAAGAATTGTGTCTTTTCTGAAAGTAAAGACAAACCCAATGCTGGAGAGGGAGAATTTTATATTTTGTCCCCAGGTCTTATTTAGGGTAAAGACGAACCCAAAATAGGAGAGGAAAAATTTTATATTCTATCTCCCAACACTGAAAAGGAAGAATTTTATATTCTATCTTCAGTTAAAAAGGAAACTCGAAGTGGGATCTCCACCCCCAGAATCCTGAAAGGTAAAACTAGGAGTGGGATCTCCACTCCGAGAATCGGAGGGATTCAAACAACCCTAACTTTTATAGGATTGGTTGTTTGATCCAAGAAAAGAGTTCCTCATTTATTGAGGGGAAATTCCGATTTCAACCCTAACTTTTATAGGTTTGGTTAAAAAAGGAAACGATAGAAGTCTTTCGTTTATCGAAAGGGATAACTCAATCTTAGTCCTAATTATCTGCAGGTTTGACTAAGTGAGGTTGGAGACAATCCTAACTTTTATAGGTTTGATTGCTCAATTTGAAAGTAGACCTCTCGTTCATGGAAGGAATCGAGAGGGGATTTTGGTTATGGTCCTAACTGTTTAAAGGTTTGACCAAGATGGGAATTTGAGACGACCCTAACTGTTTAAAGGTTTGACCGTTCAATTTGTGGACCCCTCGTTCATGGAAGGAATCGAGAGGGGATTTTGGTTGTGGTCCTAACTGTTTAAAGGTTTGACCAAGATGGAGTGGGAGTGCAAATCACAATGGGAGCGTTGATTCGTACAAATCACTCAAGTGGGGTTCCTTGTATTAAGTGATTGGGACTTAACACAAAGGGGTTTGACGATTCGTCCAGGTTGGACAGATCAAAATTCCAAACATTATATCCGGACTCTAACCATGAAAGTGTTGAGTGCACGAACATAACAGAAGTTTGAATGGATTAAACCAGAAAGAATTTTAGTGGACCCACTGTCAATAAATTTGATCAGTGAGGGATTTTATAGTGGAAGACTGTGAGTCGTCGAACACCAATGAGAGTTTTGTGAGGGAAGATTTATCCAATGAAGCGATCGAATCTCGTCTAAGCAAAAGAGTGTTCGGAAATCACAGTAAAAGTTTAGTGTTTATCACTTTATTCGTAATAATCGGGTTATCCCTAAGAAAATTATATGTAAAAATTCTTCTGGGAACTTCCCGTTACATGAATCATCCACCCCCAGCTTTCTTCCTGAAACTGGGTCTATCATTGCATTCGGTTGCATGATCGGGTTATCCTTAAGAATATTACGTATAAAATTCTCTGGGAACTTCCCGTCAATGTTAGGAAACAGTTTAGACTCATATACCTATTGGAGTATCAGGAAGCAGTTTAACCTCTTATATCGGTCGGAGGATCGAGAAGCAGTTTAGACTCTTATACTTATCGGAGTGTTAAGAAGCAGTTTATACTCGTATACTCTTCGGAGTGTTGAGAAGCAGTTTATACTCGTATACTCTTCGGAGTATTGCACCATCATTCGGCTTATTCTAGCTTTATGGCGCCAGAGTCGATTAGAGTTTGAATCTTATTCTTTAAGCCGAAACAAATCTCAGTAGGATGGAGAACTCTCCTGTGGTATGCACAGTAGTTTGGGTCCGTAATTTTCTTAGCTTCCTCCTGGTCTTTAATAGGTGGCAGCTCAATCTCACCGTTATTCAGGAGGTACTCGAAAATATTCGGAACTTCCTCGTCCTTGAAAGAATACTCTTTTTGGAGTCTTGGATTTAGAATCCTCTGTTGTTTTTGAGGTTGTTGTTGTGACGTCTGATTATTATCACTAGCAACCACAAGCATTGACTGTTAGCTTCTTTCGATCTTCTTCTTTCTGAGGAAGCGTTCGGCTTGCTCTCCGCGCACCTTCAACTCCTTTCAGGTATTGAGTGGCTCTACTCCCATAACGTCTAAGATGTTAATGGATAAATTGTTATGACAGGTCTGCAAGACGAATTCCTCCGTGACGGGATCCTTACAGTTTATTACCTGATTGCGGAAGCATTTGATGAAGGTACCCACCGACTCTCCGTCTTTCTGTTTCTCATCAAAGAGTGTCCTGATCGACACTTCAGCATCATCATCGAAGAAATAACCAAGGAACATGCTCTCCAGGTCCTCCCAGCTAGTGATGCTTTCGGGTTTGAGATGGCGGTACCAATCGAAGGCGGGCCTACGAAGGGTACCAACGAATGACCGAACCATCAAGGCTTCATTGCCAGAGATCATACCCAAGTGGGACTTGAAGTAGATCAGATGTTGAGTGGGCGAACCCTTCCCGTCAAACGGCGTGAAGTTTATCAGGCTGAACTTCGCCAGATACGGGATCGAATCCCACTCTCTCGGGTAAGGACACGGAATGCCAGTCCTTTTCACCTCTCGATCAGACATCAGAGCGTTGATTCTTCTCTCGAGATCTTTTATTTTCTCATCGTCGCTTGTATCGGGTTCTGGACGATTCTTAAGAGAAATAACGTGGCCACCCTCGGCGTTGTCATCATTGGTGGGACCACCCCCAGCGTCGTTGTTTTTAGTGGGGCCACCCCCAGCATTCTGATCAATGGGAGGATCATCAACATTGATGTATTCATCCACGTCTAAATCGCTAACTGCTTGGCTATCATTATTGCGACGACTGGATTCACCTAACTGATTCGACAAAGCTCGGATCCACTTCGATCTTGTATGCTTCTTTCTGCTTGGCTAAAGCATCCTCAACCATTTTGGCTACCTCCTCGGTGTTGATCATAAACACCTCACGAGATTGTCCGGGACTGGATACGGTGGCTTCTGAAGCGACTACCGAGCAAGCGTCTGACGCTTCATCGTCCGAGGATAGTCCTCTGGTCATCCTCAAATAATCTCTACGCCTAGTAGTCCCTGCACGTAGCCGAGTTAAACGATGTGATATGAGAGGGTCTGAATCAGAAGGTCGGGTAGATTTCCTCTTATCAGTCACGTTGGCGATGACTACGGATGGTTCAGGCCCGATGGCTCCTAATTGAAGCTGAGACATTAGTTGGGCTATCCCCGAATTGACTCTCTTTCCTGGAGAAAAATCTGGGTTAGAAGTAATCGGAGACTTCCCCTTATCGATCATATTGATGGTGAATGCTGGGAGTTCGTTATCTTGATTGGCTGATCGTCTCTTGCTAAAACGCCTTGCTTTGGGTTTCAATGCTTCTGCGAAGATACTCTCGAATATCGAGACCCTCCGTGGAGCGGTCTTGGGGCAGCTACACGCTGATAATACTGCCCTGATAAGTTTGGTACACGGATAGTGAGAGTCCGCTTCCTGGGTACTTCTCTTTCGAGATTTATTAGTACCCCCAGCCCGATAGTACAACTCATCGACGTTGCAGTCAGAGCAACCTATCGGCTGTTTACATGAATTCTCAGGTATAACGCATTTTTCTGTCTGACGTGTTTTCATCTAAGTAAGCATCGCCTTGTTGACGTCTACAGGAGTCATACGCTTGGAATCACACCTTTGTGAGGGTGAAACCTTAACGGGCTCCTGGTTTTCTGCACACACCCCCAAGTGGGCCGTTGTAGAAATTAATTTGTTAGGAGGTCGCGTACGACCCCTAGTCCGGATGTTTGCTCGAAGCTCCTTTAACGGTCTCAAGCTTTCCTTAACAGGCACTTTTCCTTGATCCTCGGGTAGAGAACCGATACGATCCTTCAATGGGACTCTAGATTTGGGGAGATCCATGCTATCATAGGGCTTCATCGGAGGTGCGGGAGCAATGAGAGCGGGATCTGGAGTTGACAAAGGCCGAAGAGCAGCCTCGGATGTTTTTGCCTTAGGCGTTGATTTGGCCTTTGGCATCCAAACTTGCTTAGATCTTGGTGGCTTTTTTACCACCTTTTCTTTCTGTAACTCCTGTGCATTCCATACAAGGATCCTCGCATGCGCAAGCGAGGCGCGGCGCTTCTGGATTCGCTCCTCGAGAGTAGAGCGGGTTCGTTCGACACGAATCCATTCGTTAACCGGAGGTCGGGAGGAGGATCCTGATGTTGGTCGTGGCGATAGATTAGCCACTTGGTGCTTTTTGAACTCCAGATCTGCTTGGTAACGGAGTCCATCCACCTGATCCAAAGCCTTGGCGAATTGGCGCGCGAGGCGTTGGCGTTTCCTTTGATGTGCTCTCTTTGATAGAGTTGGCGCGCCTTCAGCAGTCGGCTCCTTGATCGCGAAGGAGTTCAGATCTGCAGATCTGGTCTCATTGGATGCCGGCGGATCGTTGCAAGGTGCAACTGTGGAAGCGACGACGGGGAGATCGACATCTTGGGTCTTCAGATCTGGAGACCGGCGGATCTTATGGGAGGAGGAGATCTTCCTGCGCTTATGAGGAGGCGCAGATCTGGAGGAGGAGGATGAAATATATTCCTCGAATTTTTGCTGGTCGAATTCGTATTCGACCTCTTCGAGCACCGGGATCTTGATCGTCGGCTGCGTCACGACAGTCTCGGCAACGAGGCTGTTGGCTCCCACTGTGGTCACCAGCTTGTTTGCGTAGAAAATTGTTTGACTCATTGCCGTGTTCATTACAAACTTCAGACGTTTACAACAAAAACAAAAATTAGTCTTTTTATAAGACTTTTACACAATGAATACAAAATTACAATTCTCTTCAAATAGCGCAGAGATCATTTATCGGTCTTCTGCTTGTGTGGGATCTTGGCTTGTGACGGGGATGTTGATATCCGTGGACCACCGTCGATCAGATCTGATTGCTGAAAAATTAGGCAGAGCTTCGTCTATCCGTGAAGGGATCGAGAAACCATAGCTCTTATCTCGGCAAAGCGAGATAATCACTCTTCTTAAGATTACCGCAACGGGATAATCCTAAGGAACGAACACGGGCGATGCAGATCTGATGAGTTCCTCTTCTTTATACCGACGAACTCGATCTGATCTCTCCTCCTCCTCTCTGAAACTTGTGGATCTTCACTCCTCAATTCGGCAGGGCTTCGTCAATTCTCCCAAAATTCTAGATCTGAAAAAATGAGGCTCTGGGGCTGTATTTATAGGCTCCAGGGGGTTACGGGCGGTTAAAACCACCTAAGGAACGAATTCGGCGTTGGAGACACCCTTGGGTGTCTCAACCTGGGCCGAGACACCCTAGGGTGTCTCGGCTTGGACCGAGACACCCTTGGGTGTCTAGGCTTGAGCCGATACACCTTGGGGTGTCTCGGCCTTGGTTGAGACACTCGGGGTGTCTTAACTTTTCGTTGAGACGTATTTTTGCATACTCGATCGTTTTCTCCGTAGTTTCTTCATCTGAACTCGGATTTGAACAATTCAAAGTGCGTTGGAAAGCCGATGAGGAGTTCTATAAGCTCCAATGATTGGATCATCTGTAGAATAAATGAGACACGAGGGGTGATGCGTCTTTTGTAAACATCGCGGGGCTCCCGATCAGTCTGTATTCTCGTTATTCTGAAATTCCGTTGCTTCACATAGTTTGTCGATTCACTTCAAGCGTTTGTCGACGTCAATCAAGCTTCTGTGATTCGAATAGTGACGTTCATAGTCTTCTCTTAGCTTCGAGCCGTTCGTGGGGACCTATGGGCATTTTTGACGCCTACACTAACCGGCAGCGCGGGTTAGGCGCAGACTTATCCCTGCTTAGGTTTCAGGATAGGATACCCCAGAATTAAACTCTGGTGTCTTTTTCTACGGAGAAAGACTAAACCGGCAGCACGTGTTAGGCGCAGACTTATCCCTGCTTAGGATTCGGGATAAACTTCCTCATGCGTATGACGCACGGATTTTAGAAGTTTGAAAAAGTGGTGTCTTCTCTTGGGGCAAAGACAAA
Source organism: Asparagus kiusianus (assembly GCA_022839385.1). Lineage (NCBI taxonomy): Eukaryota > Viridiplantae > Streptophyta > Magnoliopsida > Asparagales > Asparagaceae > Asparagus > Asparagus kiusianus. The sequence goes on from BQKN01065410.1 coordinate 467,759, forward strand.
CCCGATACGGGAGAGGAAGAATTTTATATTCTATCTCCCAAAGCTGAAGAGGAAGGATTTTATATTCTATCTTCAGATGCAAAGGAAACTCGGGGTGGGATCTCCACCCCCATAATCCAGAAAGGTGAAACTAGAAGTGGGATCTCCACTCCGAGAATCAGACAGATTCAGATAATCCTAACTGTCGGAAGGTTTGATTACCGAATTAAAGGTGAATTCCTCATTTATCGAGAGTAAATTATGGTTTTGGCCCTAACTGTAGGAAGGTTTGACCAAGCGGGAGTTTGAGGTGACCCTAACTATAGGAAGGTTTGATCATTCGACTTAATTGTGGACCTCTCATTCATTAGAGGAATCGAGAGGGGATTTTGGTTTTGACCCTAACTGTAGGAAGGTTTGACCGAATGGGAGGTTTAAGATGATCCTAACTGTAGGAAGGTTTGATCGCTTAATTTATGGGCCTCTCGTTCATTGAAGGAATCAAGAGGGGATTTTGGTTGTGGCCCTAATTGTAGGAAGGTTTGACCAAGTAGAGAGTGAGAGTACAAATCACAACGAGAGTTTTGACTCATATAAATCACAGTGGGGGTTTAGTGTTTATCATCTAATTTGTAATGATCAGGTTATTCCTAAGAAAATTACATGTAACATCCTTTCGGGAACTTCCCGTTACATGAATCATCCACCCCCAGCTTCTTCGCGAAACTAGGTTTATCATTGCATCTGGTTGTATGATCGGGTTATCCTTAAGAATATTACGTATAAAATTCTCCAGGAACTTCCCGTCAACGGTAGGAGCAGTTTAAACTCATATACCTATTGGAGTATCAGGGAGCAGTTTAACCTCTTATACCGGTCGGAGGATTGAGAAGCAGTTTATACTCATATACTCTTCGGAGTGTTACCGTTCTCAACTGGCTTACCCTAGCGTTATGACGCCGGCTTCAACCAATGTCTGGATGCTATTCTTAAGAGTAAAGCAATCCTTAGTGGGATGAAGGATCCTCCTGTGATACGCACAGTACTTTGGATCCGCAGTATCGTCAGCTTCCTCCTGATTCGTGATCGATAACAGCTTGTATCTTGTTATTTTCAAGGAGGGATTCGAAGATGGCTGGAACATCTTCGTCCTTGAAGGAGTATTCTTTTTGGAGCCTCTGATCCGAAGTCTTCTGCTGTCTCCGGGGCTGCTGTTGCGACGTTTGATTAGCATTAACAGCCGCTGCAGGTGTCTTGCCCTTACCACGGGAGGCGAAGTTCGAGTTCGGAGGATTAACCATCGGTTGGCTCCTCTCGGCCTTTTTCCTTTTGAGGAATCGCTCGGCTTGCTCTCCTTGGACCTTCAAATCCTTCCATGTTTTGGATAGTGTTGTCCCCATTGCTTCCAACATGTCCAATGCGAGGTTGATGTGGCAAGTCTGGAGAATGAACTCCTCAGTGATCGGATCCCGACAGTTCATCGCCTTGTTTCGGAACCTTTTGACGAAGGTATTAACTAATTCTTCGTCTTTCTGTTTCTCGTCAAGCAACGACCCGATGAATATCTCGGTATCGTCATCGAAGAAGTTGGTGAGGAATTTAGTCTCCGTGTCGTCCCAGCTATTCATACTTCCTGGCTTGAGGCGGCGATACCAATCGAAGGCGGCTCCACGAAGAGTGCCAACGAGGGACCGTACCATCAGAGGCTCATTACCAGAGATAACCCCTAGGTGTGATTTGAAATAAATCAAATGCTGAGTGGGTGAACCCTTCCCATCAAACGGCGTGAAGTTAATTAAATTAAACTTCGTCGGATACGGGATTGATTCCCATTCTCTTGGGTATGGACAAGGAATGCCCGTCTTCTTCATCTCTTGAGCGGAAATCAACGTATTGATTTTGCTCTCGAGGTTTTTAATCTTCAAACTTTCACCTGTATTTTCATTAGCATTCTCGTTACCACCCCCTGCATTGACGGGAGGATTATTGGCATTATGAGCTTCATCCGCATGTGTATCCTCATCTTCCTGGTTAACCTGGTTACGACGACTTGGTTCGCCTTGCTGGTTTGTCAGTGCTTGGATTTGTTGGTCATGTATTTCTCTCATATTCTGCATGGCCATCTGCATTTCGAACATGAAACTCTCTTGTTGTTTAGCCATGGCTTCTTCGAGCATCTTGGCCACTTGTTCCGCACTTATCATAAGTGACTCGCGGGGTTGTCCCTCGCTAGATACTGTATTATCTGATGCGACCGCAGAGCAGGCATCTGATTCTTCATCTTCTGAAGGTAATCTTGTCCGAATCCTACCATAAGTTGCTCGTATGATGGCTCCAGACTGCAGACGGGTTACACGCTGGGGTGCTTCCGGAATCGACTTAGGATTATCCTGTGTCGATGTCCCTTTGCTGGTCATATTAGTGGTGACCCCCGGAAATTCTCCATCTTCAACTACCGTTCTTCTTTGTCGGAAACGCCTAGGCCTTGATTTTGGCGTTTCGGTACTGAGCCTTTCGAAAACCAAAATTCTTTTGGGGACTGTCTTGATGCAGTTGCACACAGACAATACTGCCCGAATGAGTTTGGAACAGGGGCATTGAGTCTCTAGTTCTCGGGGACTCCTTTTCCTGGTTTTACTCGTACCCCCAACACGATAGTACAACTCGTCGGCTTGAAGGTCGGAGTAACCTATCATGTGTTGGCACGACTTCTTAGGTATAACGTTATCATCCTCAGACGACAATGTTTCCTTCTGAGGGCGAACTGCCTTCTTTAGGCTTTCAAGAGTCACGCGCCTCGAAACATGCCTTTGTGGGCGTGAATTCTCAGCTAGCTCCTGGAGTTCAATGCGCAAATTGGTGCGCCTAGCTACCATGATCTCTTTGTCATGTTGAGGGTGGCGGCGACTCCCAGCATGTTGAGTCGTTCGGGGTTTCTTTATCGGGCCCAAACATTCTTGAACTGGAGCTTCGCATCCCTCATCGGAAAGTGGACCAAGGCGCTCCAAAACTGACCTCCTTCTTCGGGATGATTCTGCGGGATCTTCCGCAGTAGCTACTGGAATTACCAGCGATTTAGGTTGGCTCGCCGGAGGTTGAATTTGCGTTGAAGGCTGCAATGATTGTTCCTTAGCCTGAATCGCCGCTTCAGACTTTGGCCTCCATACTTGGCGGATTGGTGGCGGCTTCTTGGCCACTTCCTTCTGCAGTCTTCTGCGGGCTTCTTGGACTTGAGCCCGTGCGTGCGCTGACAGTGCGCGGCGCTTGCGAATGTGCTCTTCAAGTGTCGAACGATTCCGTTTGACACGGATCCATTCATTCGTTGGCGGCTTGGAGGAGCTGCCATTCATTGGTTGTTGAGGCTGTTTGCCTCTCCTGTTCTTCAGATCCGTGTTATAGCGGATTCCGTCAGTGGACTCCATTGCCTTTACGAATTACCGCGCCAGGCATTGACGTCGTCTTTGGCGGGCTCTCTTTGAGAGAGTCACTACGCCTTCGGCGACGGAGGAGTTGGCAGGGACAGGTTTGATATGGTTGGAGGTCGGTGGAACTTTACCCGATGCAACTTTGGCATCAATCGGGGTGAGATCTTCGTTGGTATTCTCCACTTCTTCATACCAACGGATTTTTTTTCCTAGAGGAGAACTTCGGAGACTTCTTGGACTTGCGGGGGGAGGTGGATCCGGACGAGGATGGTAGATACTCCTCAAACTTTTGTTGGTCGAATTCATACTCGACCTCCTCCTCGACCGGGATCAAGATCCGCGGCTACGACGTAACGATCTCGGCAGCGAGATCGATGTCTCCCACTGTGGTCGCCAGATTGTTCGCGGGAAAAATTGCTTTCTCTGATTTCATTGTTTCCATTAGCAACAATTTATCGGTTACAAAGGGATCCGGTCTTTTTATAAGATCCGGTTACAATAAAATCTGAAAAAAAGAAGATTACAAATTTCCTTTTTTGGAACAAATCGCAAGATCCTGTTTTGCGGTCTCTTGCTTGTGTGGGTTCTTTGCCTGCGTCGGGGTTAATCCGTGGACCACCGTGCGATCTTGATCCGGTCGGATCTACACGGTATGACGGGTGTTATTTTACGAAGGAAATAACAGCCGGAGGGATTATTTCACCAAGGAAATAATAGCCCGAAGTAATCGAAATCGACCAAGCGAAATCGATACTCTTCTCGGGATCAAAAAACCAAGTTTTGATCCGGAGGATAACCGTGTGGATCTCAGATCTGATCTCTCTCAAACTCCTGCCTTGTTTGGTGTGGATGATCGCCAAGAACCAGATCTGAAAAATTCAAGTCTTCAAATCTCCAAAACTCCGAAGTTTAGCTCTCAATCCAGCAGAGTTTCCCCTCAAAAGTTCACAAAAAATCCAACCTTGAGCCTTCAACCTTTCAAAAGTCCAACCCCTTAAACAATGAGCCTAG
>BQKN01065410.1:482173-503538 GCA_022839385.1 Asparagus kiusianus
TTGTTTATAGACTTCATAACAATAGTTTACATCTTTCTTCAAGTCTATAAAATTATTTTGTAAAGTTTCAAAACATGGTTTAGCCAAAATGTCAAAATTCACATTTACATTTTTATGTTTTGGCCTATTTTGTAAAATGATGATATTTTTCATTTGGGAAGTTCTTTTTATGTTTATTATCATGTCTACAATCATTCCCTAAAGTTTTATATTTTTTAGAATTTATTTGATATTTTTAAACAGGATTTCAAAATCAGAATAACAGCTTTCAAAACTTGTTTTTAGTCTGTGTCAGTTTGCGGTCGACCGCCACGGTCGACCGCCATGAGTTCAAAGACTCGGTAAGTTTTTTGATGGCTCGCGGTCGACCGTGGCGGGCGACCGTGGCGGTCGACCGTACGCAGTCCAAAAACTTTCGCGGTTGACCGCCACGGTCGACCGTCAGATTTTCAGAGCCCAGTTTTGGTTTTTGATGCTCGCGGTCGACCGCCGCGGTCGACCGCTGCTCTGTCATATCAGTTCTAACGGCTAGTTTTGAGAGCCGTTGCTGAGTTGGTTTTTTGGTCTTTTCTTGATTTTCTCTTGGCTTTGGGGTTTCATATAAATAACCCCTTATATCTCAGTTTTCACAAGTAATCCAAGAGGTTTAACAAAGTTTTAATCAAGGGTTTAAGTTTGTTTAAAGTATGTTTATAAGCTTTTAAGCATTTGAGTGTTTCGGTTTTGTGAATCAATTCCACAAGAGCTTGAGGTGATCATCTATTGAAGTTTGAGCTTCCAACTATTCTCCCTTCACCTCTTGATCTATTAAGAAGTTTTCTAAACTCTTATCTAGCTTTACATTTGCTTAGTTATTTAATTATCATTCTTTAAAGCTAGTTTTTATATTGAGTTTATATTTGAGTATATTATCTCATTGTTACACATACCCACATTGAGCTTTTAGTATTTACATACATAGTATATTAGGATTGTGAGAGATTATAACATTGAGTTGTGCTTAATTGAGTTCTCGGTTTGTATTAGAGAACAAATCATTTATTGTAATTGTGCTTATTATGAGATTCACTTTGTAATACACTTGTACACCGAGAGAAGTGTATAGTAAGAGTCGGGGATCGTCCCAAGAGGAGTGGCGTCGGTTGACGAACCTAGGGAGTGGTTGTATCCGAGCATTTGAGGGAGACACGTCTAGTTCAACACTTGAGAGGGTGTAGAGTGGGATTACAAGAGTGTGTTAGTTGTAGAGTTTTCGGTAAACTAGAAAACCGTATTGTGTGGTGTAAACGTTGTTCGGGTAAACGTAAAAAACCCGGATGCGATAGTGGAGATCTCCTCGAGGTGAGGAGGGGAGACGCAGGTTGTGGGGACCGAACTCCGTAATCATATCGTTTGTTTGTGATTATATTGGCGCACTTATTTCTATGTTCATATCTTATATCGCCTTTGTATATTGCTTGTTGATTATATTGCCAACTGTCTAGTTTAGATTATTTACCCTTGTGTTAATTATATATCCTTGCATATATCTCATAGTATATCTCATTACTAGGATATTTACCTTTGTTCATATTGCTTATTCTTGCTTCTAATATATTGTATATATATCTTGCAAGAATAACTTGTTAATTAATTTTAATTGGTATAAAATCGGATTAGATTAGCATAAGACCCTAATCACCCACCTAGGGTCTAACACACAGGACATGCTTAGATTCGTATACTGTACAAGCGGTGATGTGCTTACAAGATTGGTGGAGGTATGAGAAGCGAACGCAATGCATCGATCGGATGGCTGGAATTAAAGATAAATTTAAAGAGTTGAGACTAGCAGATAGATATAAAGATTAAACAATATTCATCAAATTATAATTTTTATTTCTTATCTTTAAATTTGTAATGAATTATTTTAGAAACAGTTACAAATGATAGTTATATAGGTGAGTAGGTACCAACCTAGTTGGGGTGTACTTATCTATTGTGATGCGACGAATTCCGAAATAAATTTATACTTGTAAAAGATTTACTGATTATTAATAAAGAAGTTATTTTTATCATCTTTCATTTTATAATTTTTTATATTTGTAATTTATGTCATTTCAAGTTATTAATAATATTATTGTTTTTTATTAGTATTTTCTGTAATTTTTTATGTATATTTTAAAATTTAAAGAGATTTTTTAAAAAAATAAAAAAATTTAAAGATCCTGCCGGCCCGAAGCCTGGCCCGCTCAGGCCCAGGTTCGGGCCCGGTTTTCTGGGCCGGACCGGGCCGAATGAACAGGCCTACCCTCGATTATATGTGACGTGAGTGGAGTAGAAATCTCCCAATAATTAGCGGAAGATAAATCTATAATACATCATCTCTCTAGATTCTGCACATGCATATATTATGTTCATACAAGATATTTACAAGATTTATTGCAAAGTATTTTCAAGATTTATTCTTCTTGTGATAATATATATTTTTTTGCAAATGACAGTTAACTACAAAAGGTTTTCAGAGAACCCCCGAAAAGTTTGGCGTTATCCGAAAGTAGATTCAAAAAAGAGCAAAATTTTTAGGCTTAAGTGATATTTTCAAAAAAAAATTTGGGTTTATCTTAAAATGTGTCAAAAAATTGTTTCTTGATCTCTTTTGGTTTTTCTTTCATAATTGCTAATTTCGCGAGGGAAAATGATAGGGGCACACCCCCAACCACACCTCTAACCACATCCTCTCTCTCATTTGCTACAGTGCACCGGATCCCACACGGGATTTTAAAAATTTAAAATCCCGTGTGGAGCCCGGTGTACTGTAACAAATGAGAGAAGGGTGCGGTTGGAAGTATGGTTGGGGATATGTCCCTAGTGTCACCCTTTGGCGAGTACGCTATTGAAATGGTATAATCTACAGAACAGGTACCTAAATCTAATAAGATCTTCTAAGTACACGGTTGTATCAGAACTAAGATTTTATTTGTCTATTAAAACATTATAAATGTTTTTTTTTTTTTTTTTGTTTTAGTTTGGGCTTAAAATAATCTCATCTGTTCAAGTGTTTCGCAGCTTGCAAGTTGTCACGTCACTAAAACCATTGACCGGGGAGATTCTAATCCTGTACTCTGAAAACGTAAATGACCAAGATACCCATGCAAATGATGCGTTCGCATCAGCCATGTTGACAAGTGTGACAAAGAAAAGGACCACAAGGGTAATTACAGAACTTCCAATTTCTCACAACTAATATTTTACTACTATTTACCAATAAAATACTGTAAAGTGTTAGCTGAGTGCACCGCACTCGCACCGGCTCTGGAACAGCGACATGTGTCCCTACAATATGATTGGACATAAAAATAGTCCCTTTACCAACTTATATGAAATATCCGAATATACGTTTATCGTACAACTGCACTTGTTTCAATGGTTACATTAATGAATTTGAGACTAATTTTGACCATTCTTAGCAATTCACATATAATAAACTCTGTTGTATCGTACAAACTATATTTTTTCGATATTATTTTATTTTTTTCAAATTTGTTTTGTATTCGAATGTATATCCGTATGTATATCTGTATCTGTATCCAATTATAGCTGATATGGATATGAGTTTTTTATACCGAGACATATCTATATCTATGATTGGCAAGCAAATATGGATATGATAGTTACCATATTCGAGCCATATCCGGACCGGTTACACCTGGTAGGGTCACAAGACACTGCTTGATTTTATACTTTCTAGATGTATTTATCTTAGTTTTACTTGTTTTGGCTACTTAGGACACCACTAAATTTAGGACAGAACACCACTAACATGGAAAAAAAAATTGTAAAATAATCGATATTAGATCCCAAATACAATCATGATAAGTTATTATAGACCCTACTAGGATAAAATTCGGGCTGAGACATTAGTGGGAGAGCAAAAGGTATAGTCTCCAGAAAAGGAAATTAAATATAAAATGTAAGCATCACTCATGAAAAACAACTTTTCAATCAACAAACTTTGCATGAAACATTTTTCGTTATAACATCGATCTGCTGCATTATATTTTTGCGGCAAACCAAATAACTCCTAGAAACAAATGTGTCTAGATTATACCTAATAATTTATCACCCAATCATTTATAACTCTTATTACTATGTGATATAACATACCTATACTATATTAGTTTATAAATTTATCAATAATGTTAATAGAATAAGTATGTAGAATGATATTAAGATTAATAACTGATTAATGATGGTATGCTGGCAACTAATTAATCACACCCACTTTGAATTTTGAGCCCCGTTCTCCGACCACGTCAAGCACCGTGTTGATGATTATGTTAATTAATATTAGTTGCCATCCATAACCTAACGCTAATAGGTATTGCTAATTAATTTCCACCGACTAGAACCTTGGACTTTGGACTGCAACTAAATTAAAATTGGACTAAGATTTAATCATAGTGCATATCGCGTGAGAGTTATTATTTATGTATGCGACATACTTTATTGGGTAAATGTCACAAAGCACCCTTAAGTTTAGGTGTTTCTTAAATAAACCCCTTTAATATTTAAAATGTCTCAAGCTGCCCATTAAGTTTTGGGGTTTTCAAAAAACCCCCCGACAACTTTCAATGTTTAAAAAAAATTCTAAAAGTGTGAATAATTTTTATTGGCAAAAATATCCCCAATATAATTTCACCCACCCGTGCGATACTCGCAGTGAACGCTATTAGGCTTTTTTTTTTTTAGCAAAAGGATGAATTACTGTTAATCATAACAGTAATTCAGCCAGCTAAATTAATATTAAAACTTGGTTGTTACAAACAGATACACACCCCCAACCAAGAGTGTGTACTCTAATTCCAACAAACTTACAAATTAAAAGAGCTCCTGCTCCACAACATAGGATTATCCTTTCCCAAAGCAAAGAAGAAGCTATCAACTACTACCAAAACAAAATAGCAGATCACTGTATCTTTAACTAGAGTTTTAAAACTCAAGAACCAAAAAAACTTTAAGAATCTGGAGTTAAGAATCATTCAAGTTGAGTCACTGTACTCGCAATTCCTCCAGCATCTACATGTCCTTCAGCAGCTCTTTTCCTTCTCCTCTCTTGCAGCCTAGCAGCTCGCGCAGTTATAGGTTTAGAACCTAACCAAAATGATGAAAATGTTAAAATTTTGCTCAAAATCTCCAGGGATCTCTTCCTTTTGTTAGAAAAGATTCTATCGTTACGCTCCTGCCAAATACACCATATAAGAGAATAGATAGTAACATGTCTTTCCACCTTACTGTTATCATCTTCTCCCATAAACCAATTAATCCAAATCTCTTTTAGGGAGTTCAATCTAAAATCCTTTTCAATCTTCAATTTATATTGGATAGATCTCCAAATAGAGAATACAAACTCACACTCCACAAACAAATGAAAATGACTTTCCACTTCTTTAGAACATAAGCTGCACATCAAATCCAGATGAATTCCCTTCTTCTCTAAATTATCTTTTGTATTTAAACCTTGTCTTAATGCCAACCAAACAAGAAATTTCACCTTTAAAGGGACAGGAAGCTGTCAGAGATTTGCACAATCAAATCTTAAACCCCCACCCATAAGAAACTGATAATATGATTTAACTGTGAAACTACCTTTAGTTCCCCAAAATCATATCCTCCTGTCCTCCCTTTGATCAAAGATTAACTCTCTAATATCAATCAACAATTTGAAATATTGGAAAACCAAATTTCCAGTCAATTGCCTTCTAAACTGGATATTCCATATCCATTCATCATTCACTTTCTTTCTCAAACTGCTAATGGAGGCAAAAGGAGAAGAAGTGATGTTAAAAAGGGAAGGATACTTAGAAGCAAGGGTAGAAGAACCTACCCATTTGTCAAGCCAAAACAAAGTTCGATTACCCCTCCCCACCTTCACAACAGAACTGCATAAAAAACTCTCAACATTATCAAAACAATTCCTCCAAAACTGAGTTAATAAATTCCTACCAGAATAAAAAAATTCTGTCCAATTTCTTCTCTCAAAGTACTTGTAGAAACTGATTTGCGTCCAAAGTTCCAGTTTATTATCAAACCATTTCCAAAGCCATTTCCCCAACAGAGCTTTATTCATAACTCTTAAATTTATTACACCCAAACCTCCAAAATTTTTAGGTCTACAAACCTCCTCCCATTTGACCAAATTAGAAGAGTCTTTATGATCAAGAGATCCAGTCCACAAGAATCTCCTTCTCATTTTATCAATTTTGTCAATAAGCCACATAGGAAAAACAAAGAAAGACAGCCAAAAAATTGGCATAGATGAAAGAACGGAATTGACTAAAACAAGTCTGCCCCCTCTTGACAAAGACTTTCCTTTCCACAAGGCTAGCCTTCTTTCTATCTTCTCAATCAAAGGAGACCAGTCTTCTTTTTTTAATTTTCCAGGTCTCAAAGGAATTCCAAGGTAAGTAATGGGGAAACTACCACTTTTACAATTCAACATAATAGCCAAATTCTATTGCAAAGTTTCATTATCCTCAAGAGCAATAAGAATACTCTTATTAAAGCTTATTTTTAATCCAGAAGCAAGTTCAAAACAATATAAGATCATCTTCAAAACTGTCAACTGCTCTTTTTTGTTTTTACAAAAAATCAATGTATCGTCAGCATATTGTAAACAACAAATTTTATGAATCATATTGTTAGGACCTAAACCTTCAATAAGGAAAGACTCAACTGCCAAGTTCATCATCCTAGTAAAGGAGTCAGCAGCCAAAACAAAGAGAAGAGGAGATAAAGGGTCGCCTTGACGAACCCCTCTTTTGGACATAATCCAACAACCAACTTTACCATTTATGTTAATGGCAGACATACCTCCTTTTAAACACAAAGTAACCCAGTTAAGCCATTTAGCTCCAAAATTTTTAGCCTTCATAACCTCCAAGATAAAGTCCCAGTTTAGCATATCATATGCCTTTACAAAATCTAACTTTAAAAGAATCCCTCCCCTTTTGTTATTCTGAAAACAATCATTTATAATTTCCTGAGCTGCTGCTACCCCATCCATCAAAAATCTATTTTTTATGAAACCAGACTGAACAGGATCAATAAGCATATCAAGCTTAGAATTCAATCTGTTAGTCAAAACTTTAGTAATCACTTTATAAATCACATTTAGGAGGCTGATAGGTCTATAATCAGAAACCGTAGAAGCCTTATTTTTTTTGGGAATAAGCACAATATGAGCATAATTGAGCCTATTTATTTCTAATTTGCCTTCATAAAATTCCTCAAACAATTTCATAATATCATTTTTTACTGTTTCCCAAAAAGTTTGGAAAAACAATGCAGAAAAGCCATCTGGACCAGGAGATTTATCTCCATTCATATCAAACAAAGCATTATGCACTTCCTCTTCAGAAAAAGGATGTTCAATATCATTAGGCCCCCAATCCTCCAAAGGAAAAAGCTTATTCCAGTCAAGCTGACATCTATAAGCCTCATTTTTACCAAAAATCTGACTGTAATGATTAGAAAAAATCTGTGCTATACCCTCTTCAGAACTGACCTCTACATCATTCACTGTAATTGAGGTAATCAGATTATTTCTTTTCCTGCCATTTGTAATTTTGTGAAAGTAAGCAGTATTATTATCTCCTTCCTTAAGCCAATGTGCTTTTGATATTTGTTTCCACATTTGTTCTTCTTGAAATAAAATCTCATTCAACTGAGTGGAAATGTCATTTTTCTTGATCAGTTCATCATCATCCAGATCTCTATTTTCTTCCACAACTTCCCATTCCAACAGATTATCCAACAACTCCTTTTTTTCTGTTTAACACTATAAAAGTCAGAATGAACCCAATGTTTAATACATTTTCTCAGAAATCTCAATTTGCCAACAATATTTTTTGCAGCAGATGAACTTTTAGGTGCACAGTTCCACCACACAGATATCCCCTTTTTAAAATCATCAGATTGTAACCAAATTTTCTCAAATCTGAACTTTTTAACAAACTGTTGGTTTTCTCCACTATCAAAACAAATGGGAGCATGATCAGATAATTGACTACTAAGACCTTGCTGTTTAGAAAATGGAAAAACATCTTCCCATTCAGAGTTAAAAAAAACTCTGTCCAATCTAGCCATAGAAGGTGCTCTTCTTTTATTACTCCAAGTGAATTTTCTACCATGCAGTGGACTGTTAATTAATTCTAAATCATTAATCACCTCACGAAATTCTTCCATTTCTTTTCTATGATTCTTTTTACATTTTCTTTCATCTGCACTAAAAGTGACATTGAAATCCCCCACAACTACCCAAGGTCCTGAAAACATTGTCTTCACATTTTTAAGTTCTTGCCAAAACAAGGACCTCTCTATATTACAATGAGGACCATACACAGAAGAGATAGACCAAACAAAGCCATTTCTCTTATTTTTTAACATGACTGTCAAAACATGTTCACCAGATAAATCTTGGATTTTCATCCATTTGCTATTATTCCATCCAATCATAATACCTCCTGAAGCTCCAATAGAGGGTAAAAAAACCCAGTCATACATGTTACTACCCAAACTTTTTAAGATTCTGTCATCAACATCACTCAATTTAGTTTCTTGAAGACAAATAACCTCAAACTTATTTAACAAACAAAAATCCTTCACCCCAAACCTTTTAGTACTCAAGCCAAGCCCTCTTACATTCCATGTGACCAACATGTAAAAATACAAAACACTTCACATTAATAAAAGGAAGCAGGGCCTACTCCAAAGTGGCCCTCTCCTTCTCCATTTGCCTCATTTTTTTTAAGGGATCAAAATCCCCTTGAGGTTCAAGGATGATAGCACATTTTGATGCCAAACTTTGTAACTCTTTATTAGTAAAAGATTCAAACAAAATAGGAACAAAAGAGGAACCCAGATTAGAAGGATTATCACCTGAACCACCTGAAGAGGACCCATGAGCAGAATCATATTTTGAAGCAGCTCTTGCAGATGCTCTATCTACTGCAGACATAGGCTCAAGATCCACAAATCTGGAACACCTTTTAACAAATGTAATTTTTGAATTAAGCTCTTGATCCACAGGAGGCAAGCAATTAAGAGGTTGAATCATAAGGATTTCTTCTTTCTCTTTCTCCTTGTTATATATCTCTTGAGATATCTCTGGCAACAAAATGTCTCCAACATTACTTTCAGTGACTAACAAATCTTTACCTTTATCATTCACCCTTGAAGAATTTTCTTCCTGTGCAGAATTTTTGGGAGATAATAGATTTTTTAACTCCAAATCAAACTTAACAGTATCACTTTCCTCCATAGCAAGAGAAAAATTAACATTGCCCTCACTAATCATAATAGCTTTGCCATTATCATTCTCCCTAAGAATTTTCTCTTCATTCTGCTCAGGGATCACAGTAGACAAATGCTCCTCCATCTCCAGTTCACCAACTTTTTCTCTACTTTCCTCTACCTCAACCAGCTGCTCTGAAATGTCAATATTTTCAAAAGGAATCTCTTGCTCTGGGATTTGCTCTCCTCCTAAATTTTTTAAAGAATTATTATTTTCCCATTTCTCCCATTCATTATTTTTCTTCTGGTAAAAACTTTTAGCTTCAGTCCACAATCTAGCTGCTGGAGTGCCCCAAGGGTTATTTCTCAAATATTGTCTTACATTCCAAGAGTTAGAACCAGAATCTTTCAAAGAAGAGGACCCAGTTCCACTATCTTTTCTCTCCTTGAACCACCTATCATTATAGGAACTCTGATTATTATCATCTAAATGATCCACTTTTTGTTTTTTCTGTTCTGCTTCCACAAACTCACCCATTACTGACATAATAGACACTTCCACATTGTATTGATTTTTCCCAACAAAAATCTTCAAAAGCTTAGAAACATCAACATATTCCAAACATCTAACTAGCACAACTGCATCAACTAAAGCAGTACCAGCACTTGTCAATGGATCAAGATCGACCAAATCAGCAAAGGGTTTCACCATCAAACCAAAAGCTTCTTTACTCCATAAATGAGGAGGAACACCCTTCAATTTGATCCAGACCTGTGAATTTCTCTTTGCAATAACATTTCCTTCCCAAGAATTCCATCTCCTAAGCTTAATCTTACAAGAACGAAGTGAAATAACCCCCATTTTTATCAAATCTTCCATTTGTTTCCATGGTTGAATTCTAACCAACACTTCCCCATTAGTAAAAAGTCTTAAATCCCAGTATTTATTCATAGGGAAAAGAGCCCTAAGATCCAGTTCCAACCTTTCAAGAGAAATACTCCCCCCCTCAACAAACGAAATAATCGCAAAATTTCTGAATTTTTGAAAGTCAGAATTTACCTCCCCTTCAAAACGAAGAAAGGCAGAAGAGAAACAAGGACGCTCACCAGAAACTTTCAGTTCTGCCTCTAGATCTCCATAATCTCTTGGACCTTGATCTTGAAATTGAGAGATATTTTCTTGAATTTTTTCTTCATCAACCATCGACAAAGGTCTTTTACCCTTATCCTGCTGATTCACTGGATCTTGACTTCTTGATGAGGAAAAAGCAGAAGCTGCTCTCTCACGACGCCATTGCCATGGATTTGGGCGGCCAACTCCACCACCTCTAGGGTTTTGTCCAGATCTTCCATTATTACTAAAATTAACACCACCATCATCATCTCTAGGGTTTGATCTACCACCACCACCTCTAGGATTTTGTTTAAATCCTGAGCCTCGACCTCTACCCACAACATATTTGTTACAGTTCCTTGCCTCATGCCCTAACCCTTGACATCTAAAGCAAACCATCGGATCTCGACAATCTCTTGCCAGATGCTTCGAATCACCACACCGGAAACAGAGACGATTCCTTCTGATCAGCTCCGTAGAGAGAAATCGAGATTGTGGAATTTTTTTGGGCGGAGACGGCGATTTAGGGTTCTTCTTGACTACTTTAACCCACTCCCCTTCCTCGCCTTTCTCCGTTAAAATTCCTCGAGATTTGCCCTGATCAATCTCAGCCATCGGATCAAACACAACCCTAGTTAATTCTGTAACCCTAGTTCCAGAATTTGACCCCAGCCTAGGCCAAGAACTGGGCCTTTGATCAAAAATGGGCCTAGAAAAAAGAGAAGAATCAGAGGATGAAGGCTTAGAAGATTTACCTTCTCCCCAAATATTCAGAGCCACAAATTTTTTCACAGACAAAATCTTTGGCCCATTCTCCACCAAGAACTCTTCACTCTCCATTTTTTTTTTCAACATCATCCTTCCTATTAGGCTTTTTTTTAATTTGAAAGTTGAAGGACGGTTTCTGAGAACCCCAAAACTTAAGGAGGGTTTTGCGACATGGATCTTATTCATTAAAGGAATTATTTCAATAGTGAAAAGAAATAAAATTTGTGTAATACGACTTATAACACAATTAAACAGTGTCATGAATTCTTCTTATACTTTTCAATAACAGATGAAATGTTTAATCTTCTATCCGAAAAAGAGGCAAAAGATTTTCTTATTTTGATTATTTACACACTAAAGCACTACTCCCAATTTCATAGCTGTAGAATCCTCATAAGCTAGGGGGTAGGATAATTAAAGGTGGTATTTGCAACTTATGAAGGTTCAACCCTACACATACACAAGAACAGCGGCCATTTAATTATCTAAGCATATTAATATCTTTTTTAATTAAAGGTGGTATCCCCACAGATACAACCAAAATCAGCTCTATCAAAAGAAAACTGACAACTACTACTACTACAAAAGAGTAGTCCATATGAAATATCTTTTAAAATACAGTTTTTTTATTATAGTATCAAAAGTAAGATCTTAGAAGGATGGGATCCGATTAAAAGGATTATTTGACTATGGTTTGAATAATATTTTGGAATAGTTAGTTAGCGGCCCTCGAGGATGAGATCTTAACCTAATTATATAATTAACATGCCACTTCCATAAACTAATTAAGCAGAACAAAGGGCAAGCAATTCTTTCCTTCAATCATTCAAATAATCATATGTAAGATTATTGCATACAAGTCTCGGCCTCCCTCTCAAAGAGTTATTAACTATGAGTTGTCCTAAAATTATTTAAAGACATCACTTTTGACTAACCAGCAAAAAAAAAAATTTCTCTTTAGTAGCATCAAACGTAACTGATGACACAAACAATCTAGAGGCATTCATTTAAATACTTATTAGACAGATATGAGTTAACTATAGCATTAATCCAAAACAATGGGAGGGTTAAGATTAGACAAAGTTCTAGTTTCAGATTCTCCATGTTCATTGGATATGTTTCCTGTTATTAATAAGCACTACAGTTGTAAGATTTATCATAATGATTTGATGACTTATTAGATAATTAATTATGAGTTAACTATAGCATTGATCCAAAGTAATGGGAAGTTTTAAGCATTTAATTATCATTACAATAATAGTGATGTCATGTGTTGGTAGGTTCAACAAGCACTCCCTCGGCATTCAAATCAGTAACAATCACCACAAAGTATGGATGTTGCTTTTACATGACTCACAAGTTTGATTAGAAACTGATATTTTTAATTAATCACACATGTGGCATTTCACATGCCATAATAATGTTTATTAGTTTGTTGTTGATTAGACCATTTAGAGCTAATCATTACTTAATCCATGACCTATTCCAATCCAAGAAAAAATATTTTTCGAGAAGCGCGCGGGGGTAAAAAAATTAATCCCATAAGGGCATAAGCTCATATGTTAAATTGCGAAACAGAGAAATTTTCACATAAGCATTACAAAATAGTCATTTGAGGTTAGTTAAAAAATGCAAAACGTTTCGGGTTTTTTGGATTTTCTCGAAGTTAATGGGGGTTTATTGAATTTTTTTGGAGATTAATTGCCAAATGCCCACACTTATCAGGTTTAGTGAAATTTCCCCTTACACTTAGACATGTATATTCCAAATAAACAAAATCATGCATCTAGAAATTATGGGATGGTGAGAGACCTATTGATACAATTTTAGGAATTGGTCATGGTTGTAGTGATGTGTCATCTTGTAGAGTGGTTCGTGCACTTTCAAAGATCAAGGACATTAATAGAAAAGGACAAATTTTCAATTTCGACCTATTTACAAAGTTATTTGAAAAAAAGGACTCATATCCACTTTAATTGTCAAAATCAATCCGGTTTTAGCCAACTGGTTGAAACTGGGTCGATTTTGGGGGAAAACTTCATGAAATTTCACGGGACTTGAAGTCTCGTGAAGTTTAAGCGTGTGATTAAACATCCATGATGTTTAGTAATGTGCAAACATCACGGGACTTCAAGTGCTGTGATGTTTAGTATCGTGCAAAACATCACGGTACTTGAAGTTTCGTAATGTTTCAGTTGGCATTTTCAGAGAGCAATGCTCTCTGGAAAGTCCGCCTGCAACTCCACGGGACTTCAAGTCCCGTGGAGTTTGCGGTAGGGCTATATAAGGGCCCTAACGCCGCACGCGATTACATATCACGTTGAAGCCCCTCTCCAAGCAAACCCTAGTCCCATCCCCTTACTCCTGCCGCCCCCTACCGCTGTCATCACCGCCCCAACGCCACTGCCCCTACTGCCGTTGCCGCCCCTACCGCCATCGCCGCCCCTACCGCCGCCGCCTTAGCACACCGTCACCGACGGTGATCGATCCCATTGCCGTTACCGTCGGAGTTTGATGGAAATTAGGGCATCGACAAATTTTAGGTAAATTTTTAAATTTTTTTCTCATAACTTTTTATATATTCTCACTATTTCATTGCTAATAACTTGTTTAAATTTATATTTTGAAATAAATTTTGGAATATTTATGAATTTTGTGAAGAAAATTAAAGAAATTTGTATATGAAGTTAGAGGGAAAATTTTCAAAAATTATAAAAGTTAGTGTATTATATAGGTTTGACATTTGGTTAAAATTATGGAAAACCACTCATGCAATATTAGACGATTTAATGGTAAATAATATTTTTTGTATTTTTCGTGTAATATTGATATTGGATTTTTTTTACTCTTCAGATGTAACGATGAACGATTGAATCATAATTCTTTGTTCATATGATGTAAAGATTAACTATCTCAAGAATAATATGCATGTATATGAAAGAGGTGTGACGATGTCGTTGTTTATCTCAAAATCATGTACTTTCAATGAATAGGTTAATGACTTACATTAACTAATTCACATGAGTATCACCTCAACATTATTTGCAATTATCTTGTTACAGGGAATAGAACAAACGGCGCGCATTCAAATCTTGAGTAAGTACGACATGGGTCTTATTAAAATATTACATGACGAGAAGCGTTTGGTGGAATTATTTATTGAAAAGCATCACGAAAATTTGGGCAAATCGGTAAATCCCGATGGAGTATACTCTCTCATGTTAGAGGACCTTGAAGTTGACTCCACCGGCTTTTTATCTCCACAACAAGATGTAGGATGGACACAGTTACAATACTTGAGCGGTCCTTCTCTTGTGTTCACTTCAAATGCATTCGATGCTAGCGTTCCCCATAAAGATCCAATGCCTTCCACAGGAGTGGCGATAGAAGATGATAATGTAAGTGTCGAATCCGAGGATGATGATGAAGAGGATGACTTGTAAATCAATAGCATAACGTGTTTGATAGATCGTGATGAAGGGGACAACCAATATATTGACGGATACTTTACTAACAATGAGTATGTCGTGTTAGAGGATCCGTCGCTCGATGAACTTCATGGAGAAGAATGGATTGATAACTCCACGATGGAAAGTATTTATATTGATACTAATATCGTTGATGATACACAAGACGAGGACTTCTCATTCAAAAAGGGTGATCTTTTTGAAAACAAGGAGAAATTGGTTCATGCGCTTCATTTATTGGTCATCCAATAACATGTCAAGTTTAAGCAAACAAAAAGTAATACAATAAGCAATAATATAGTTTGTTTTTATCGCAAAGATGGGGAAGAAGAAGATAGTGGTGGTCACCATGACGGCAATGCAAAATATCCTTAGAAACTTAATTCACGCTTAAGTGTAAGAGTAAGCCGGCAATTAAAAATAACATACTACAACAGACTTCACACATGTAGTAATCTTTGATTAGAGATGAATCATAAGCACGTCTCCGCCTCTTTCATATATCAATTGATTATGCCTAATCTTAGGGAGGATCTTGATCTAAGGCCAAAAGATATCCGTCTTTTAGTGCATAAAGCGACCAACTTAGATGTATCATACAACAAGTGTTAGAATACTCGGAGGAAGGCGATGATAAAAATATTCGGGGATTGGGACAAATCTTATGAGATCTTACCATATTATCTTGAAGTACTCAAAAGAGAAAATCCGGAGATAGTGTGTGAAGTATCATCAGACCCTGTTGATGGCGAAGAACGACGGGTTACAGGTGTATTTTGGGCTTTTGGGCCTTGCATTAAGGGTTTCAGATATTATCGTCCTCTTCTTAGCATTGACGGTACTCACTTGTACAGTAAATATAAAGGTTTTTTTCTTGTTGCAACTAAAATAGACATAGATGGTGGTTTATTTCCTTTGGCGTTGCAGTGGTTGATGTTAAAAATATGGAAATTGGGCATGGTTTTTTGCATGTATTAGATATTATATCCTAGTGTGGGAGCATGATCGATTACATTCATATCTGATATGATGAAAGGAATTCCAATAGTACTACAATGATATTTTCCGTCTCCATATCAACATCGCTATTGTTTGTGATATATTAGGGATAGCTTCAAGAGGAAGCATGGACAAGTGCTGCTTCAAGATCTTCTTTGGTAAGCTGGCTAAGCAACGGAAAAATTAGTTTATGAGCAACTACAAGAGAGGATTAAGTTCATTTCACAAGCTGCGCATGAATAGATCGAAACTAGTTTAGGTCCACACAATGTTGATAAGTGGGCTTTATGTGAAGATGACGGAGCACGGTTTTGTATGATGACCATGAACGCTTCTGAGAGTTTTAATGGTGTGCTTAAGGGAGCACACGGTATGCCAATATAATCACTAGTTGCAAAAAAAATTTATAAACTTAATAAATTCCTTCTTAGACATCGCACACTTGGTGCAAATATCATGTCAGAGCTGACGCTGAAGGTTGAAGGCATATTAGCGGATCAGATTGTGCATGCTCGATCATTTCGTGTCATAAGATACAGTTTTAATGAATGGGAAGTCATTGAGGGAATATCACATAGAGAAAATCGCTCTTACAAAGTTAATATGCTAGTGGATTATACTTGTACATGCACATGCAATGTACCGCAATTACAATGGTTTCCTTGTTCTCATGTTGTCGCAGCTTGCTCTGATCTACATGATGGTGTGGGAATTTCACATTATACATTCGTCGTAGATTGGTATTCAATATACAACTATCAACAAACATATAAAGAGTGTTTTCGTCCATCATATGATAGTCGACATTGGGCACAAGACGGACCACAGATATTACCTCTTTTGTGTAAAAGATTAGCTGGACGACCTCGTTCCGTACGAATTAGAAATAATATGAATGACGGTCGAGAAGAAAGTAGGAGGAAAAATAAGTGTAGTAGATGCGATCAACTTGGCCACAATAAAAGCAGTTGTCCAACTAGGATTAGGTATTGATTTTTAATGTTAATCCTTGTTCCCATGTGACAATCGTTTTTTTATAATATGTAACCTTCTAATTTTAATCCTTATTCTCATGTGACAATGGTTTTTTGTAATATGTAACATCTATATTTTAATCCTTATTTCACGTCACTCTCGTTTTTGTAATATATAACCTTCTTCTTTGAATCTTAAATATTGAATCTTGAATATGTGAAATACATATGATTAAGTTATTAAACTAAAAATTTTAACTTATTGTATTTGGGGAAGTGTACACACGACGACGTAGGCCAGGTCAAAGAGCGGCATGTGACAATGGAGTCGAAACTTCTCATAGCATGACGCATGTTGCTGGAGCCGGTACTACTCAACCTCATACACAATGAGATATTCAGATCATCGAGGCTCATCAGCAGGAACAAAGGGGGCGGGGAATGGGGGAAGAGCGAGGGGGAGGGGGGAGAGAGGGAGAGGAGGACTTTTGTTTTCTTTTGTTCAAATTTGTTACTTTTGGGATTGTTCAAATTTGTTACTTTTGTGGATCGATTATTGTTTATATATGTTATTTTCATGAGTATTGTTTGATTCATGGCTGGATTTTATGAATATTATTGATACTCACTATATATGTGATTTTCGTGTGTATGGTTTGATTCATGTATATTGTTGTGAATGAGGCGAATCATTTCATGTATATTGTTGTGAAATGGTTGGGCATGTTTGATTCATATATATTTCGTCATTTATAAAAAAACGTCGTGTATATAAAAAACATGCACAGCTGGCTGTGCATGTTTTTTAAAACCTGTAGCTCCATGGGAGTTGAAGTCCCATGGAGTTGCAGGCGGACTTTCTAATGCCAACTGAAACATCAAGACCCTTGAAGTTTCGTGAAGTTTTTCCCCAAAACCGACTCAATTTCAGCCAGTTAGCTAAAACTGGGTCGATTTGGCAATTAAAGTGGATACGGATCGTTTTTTGCATAAATGGGTCGAAATTGAAAATTTGTCCTAATGGAAATAATCAGAGCTAATGGTGACATACAAACATTCGATTGATGAGGTTGCATTCTAAAAGTTGTGGAGATATTGTATACTTCACGTCTCTTTAGTGTTAACTAGTGCTTGTTCTTTTTTTTTCCTTTTTTCACAATGAGTTACGCATGCATATATTTAATTTATAAATTAGTGATGACTTGGCTCATGGGGAGAGATATTAGAGGAGATATTTGTCTGTAATGGTGGAGTAAACGTCAGATATCACCACCACAAAAGAGAAGCTCATGTTCCATTGATTTCTAGCAAGGAGACATGTTGGCCCAAAGTAGCACCAAGCTCTTTCACTCAGTGCCCACATTGACTTAGGCCTAATCCTGTGATTTAGATTGTTATATCTAGTACAAGCAAGAACAATACAGATTTAATGACGAGTGTTATTTTGTTTGTTGTTTATAAGGAGCAAAGTGGATATTAACGCTGAGGCGTTTGTTTGACGAACAAGTGTTCGCTTGATGTTTGGTTTTGATTTATTAATACTTGCACTTTTAACTGTAGTAGTTCTTTCTTTTTGCAGTAGATTTTTTTTGGCTCTTTTGGAGTGATGTGAACTTTAAAAGCAAACTTCATTCACCACGAATGCTTATGTTGCTTATGTTGCTCCCTATAGTTCATGTAGAGTGATAAGCGCAACGAATGCTTTGAGTTGTAGTTTTGAGAATGGGAAGATTAATACTCACCTTTTTGCAATATTTTATTTATTCTTCAAATCATCTTTCCCCCCCTCTTTTCCTTTCTTTTCTGTGGTGTTGAGAATATGTTTTGGACTGTACCACGGGTAAACTTAATGGCTATACTTAAACGTCCAAACAAGAAATTCTGAAAGGCCCGATATCAACTAAAAAGCCCAGTTTCTCAACTCTATGGCCCAAGACTCTATGGTTCACGTTTAAACCACGCAAAGTGGTAACATAACACCTCATGCTTGTTAAAGGGTTCCAACTTCCAAGCCCGCAGAAGAACGCCCCTTAAAAATAGGGTTATCACACGAAAATTATCTTCTAATTTTAATTTATATATAAACCATCTTTAAAATAGTTTTTCTTTTCTTTTCTTTTCTTTTTTTCAATCAACCACCTCCTAATCAAATTGTTACTAAAAACCCAAAAATAAGCATAAAAATTCAATGCACATGAGTTGCATCCTATCAATACCTAAACACAAAACCTAAACACAAAATGAGTCATGCGCGTTGAATGTGAGTGTTTAAGGATAATTTTGGATTTTAGTGAAAAAATCTGATTAAAACACGGCTGATTGCTGCAATAAAAGCCCCCTTTAAAAGTAGTTTTATGTATAAAATGAAATTGAACGCTTGCATGCTTACCCTATTTTTACGGTGGATTCTAAAGGAAAAAAACCATATAAGTTTTAACCCTTAAAACCAGCATAAAAAATCACTTTAAAATGACATCACACAAATATTATTGGTAATCCCAGACCAAATCCCTGTGTCAAAAAAGCCAGAAATTTATCCTAATTTACGTTAATATCCGAACATAACATTAATCAACATTCGAATCATTAGACATCCAGCCTTTTCTGCTTTCATGACACAAGCTGTATCCAAAATTTCCAAATAACCAAACACCAAAGCTTTATCAGCTACCAAGTGCTGCTATTCGAAGGGAAGTAATTCTAGACATATCATTCGTTCGTTCGCATTCTTGGAGGATATAACAGCTATTGTCTCACTAACTTTTGTTCGATATGCCAAGAAACAACCTCTTTATAAGACAGATCACCACCAAATATATCTCGCATTCTTGGAGGATATAAAAGCTATTGTCTCACTGACTTTTGTTCGTTATGCCAAGAAACAACCTCTTTATAAGACAGGTCACCACCAAATATATCGAGAGCGCTTCCTACTGTGACATCCACATTACCCTTGCCCGCCTTCTTTATCCTCTCCATATCAGCCATTGAATTCACGCCACCAGCATAAGTTACTGGTATCTGAGAACACAAATAATAATGCTTCAGAACTCGATGGGGATTATGGACGAGATTTGATTAGCGACCACAGCAAGAAAGTTTTGCCTATGAATTGAAGTCAAAAATCAATGGGGATCATAGATGAGATTTGATCAGTGCCTGCGGCAAGAAAGATTTCCTTGGCGTTCATCTGCTTTATTGAATTGAAGTTACAGGTAACAAAGGAACAGCATTACATGTGTTTTTTTATTTCTTCCAAATAATTGAGAATTTCATCAGAACATAAAAGAAAATAGTCCACTTTATCTTTTGCCATCTATTTCTTTTACTAAGGTACTTTCTGTGCAAGCAGAGAGTTGCCATCAACTGAATTTACGAGTGAAAAAACCGTTTTCTTTTATTATTTAAAAAAAAAACTTTTCTTTTTCTTTTTTTTTTTTTTTTTTTGGGGGGGGGGCAGGGGGGGGGGAGGAGGGCGCAAACTGGAAGGAAATAGGACAAAACCCGCAAGAACAAGATGCAGCGAGAACAAGATGACACATACAGGTGAGTAGCGACCAAGCAAAGTCACAAGTGTCTCGTCAATTCCTAGCCTGTCAAAGAAAACAACAAATTGAAAGACAAATCAGAAAACAAGAAAGAGAGCACAATGGTAGCAGTCCAACAAAGTTATCATGGCTTAGAACATGAAAGGGGAAACATCGATCATCAGTTGGATGGTCAGCATTAGCTAACATGATTTCTCTAATTAACAAAATAAAAAAGTACAAACGAAATGTAATTTTAGTAAAGATGTAAAAAAGAATGAGGGTAATATACATATTGATTGCCAAAAAAAAAGTACCTAATGATGTAAAAAAGAATGAGGGTAATATACCTATTAATGTAATTTTAGCTAACATGATTTCTCTAATTAACAAAATAAAAAAGTACAAACGAAATGTAATTTTAGTAAAGATGTAAAACAGAATGAGGGTAATATACATATTGATTGCCAAGAAGTACCTAAAACTAATAAATTTTGTTATTTAGAATCAATTATTCAGAAGATGCAATTGAGGATAATGCAATCCATCAAATCAAATCAGGAAGTTTAGTAGAGGAGTTGCTTTGGGAGACTTACAGTGAACGTGGAATAGTAAAATTGACGGGAAAGTTCTATAATAATAATTATAAGGCTCACAATGCTTTATGGATAAGAATATTGGGCAATTAAAAAATGTGCAGAAAATAAGTAGTAGAAATGAGAATATTATGGTAAACGAAATGATATAAAGTAAAGGGGGGTATGAGAAGAAATGAAACATGTGCAGAAAATTAGTAGTAGAAATGAGACTATTATGGTGAACGAATTGATATAAATTAAGGATGTGATAAGAAATAGGGACATTCATAGTAAGTTAGAGGTTGCCTTATAGAGGATAAAATGAGATAATCGTTCACCGGAGGCCATTAAATGCACCAATTAGGAGCAATGATAAGATTATCATAAATAGAGAAAGAAGGACAAGAGGACACCTAACAGAACTTGGATAAGAACTATTGAGAATGATATGATAATACTTAACTTATGGCCTTTAACAGATGTGAATGGAAAAGTATGATTCATATAGCAGACCCCAAAATTTTGAGATAAATGATTTGTTGTTATATTACTGCTGATACTCTAGTAGAAAGTAATTCTAGTTGTAGGGTATTCATGAAAGAGGTGGCATAGATTGGAGAAGGCAGAGTATGAAGAGAATATAAAAAGATAGGTAGTAAGGTGAC
>BQKN01065410.1:503938-527250 GCA_022839385.1 Asparagus kiusianus
TATATATATATATATATATATATATAGAGAGAGAGAGAGAGAAACTCAATGGTACAGCTGAAGTTTATAAGGATCATTTAATTCAAGATATTGGAGGTTTTATATGCATTTTAGAACTTAAAAGCCACTGAAAATCTTATATAAGTGGCCAAAATCTTTCATATCCTCGTACAAAAAAACAAAAGAAAAAGGAAATGGAGGTTTGAGATCGTAGAAAGGAAGAAACGTTGAGAACCAGAGAAGGGAAGAGGATGAAGACAAGCTTGTAAGAGGTCAGTTATTTTGTTTTGATTAGAAACATAGATAGAAAATACCTTTTCTAGCCACCGACATCACCTTTGACAATATCCGGTAATCTCCGGTCATTTCTTAGACCGGATCTTCACCAGTGGTACTCACCCTAGCCACGTTGATGGGTTATGGAGCATCAAGGAAACAGAGAGATAGAAGAAGAAAAAGGAAATTGATATTAGACTCTTAAAAATATGCAAAATTAGTTTTGGGTCTAAAAACCTATAAAGAGATTTCAACATGAAACCTATTCAATAAAAAGTTTTCCTTTAAGGCCTTAGTTAAATAAAGTTTAAATTAGATCTTCTATAATGAATAATAGAAATAAGTTTCAGAAAAAACCCTAGATACTAGAAACCTTAGTATTATGCCCAAAATAGTTTGTGTATGAAATCTTTTACATTAGATATTTATGCATATTGCATGCTTATAGGTTTGATCGAGTAGTAGGATCTTGGAGTACGGTTCTCCAAAGTATTGTCAGATTTCTAAAGGTGAGTAGATTTCTTATAATTAGTTATTTTTTTAATATTTTGGTACAAAATAGTTTACCATGTATAGTTGTCTTATTTTAGTAAAGATTAACTGTGGGATCATACATGTTATTTCAGTTTCACTCATAGAAAAATTGATAAAGCATTCGATATTGAAAATATGCTTTAAAGTTCCTGATCACATGACATTTGTTGAAAATTTGTATTTGACAAAAATAATTAGATTTCTCTAGAGTTCATGAAAAATATATGAAATAATCTACAAAAGTGTTAACGCAGACTATATTGCTTTTCGTACAAGTGAATATTGCAAGTGATATTTGAAATGAAAAGAATGTGTTTTCAAATATAAAATAATCCTTAGAAATTTACTATGGAGTGAAGTGATTTATTTAATCTTACTATACGGTATTGAATGTACCAACAAGTGTTAAAAGTACCTTTTCGACACTTTTTGGCAGAAGTGAAGTGGTCTTCGGGCAACCTATGATAGTGCTAGGTACATTTTGTCCTTGAATTGATCTGTAGTGATTCGATGCGCATTCTCATGCTACTAGGCTATAATTTGCATAGCCTTAGTGTGACAACTGAGGAAGTTTTGTAAAGTGTGATTTATAAAATTTAAAAGTATTTAGTGCTCATTCGTATTGTTTCTTAAATTCGTGAATATTCTTTTATGATAGTGTCACATGCTATTCTTGGAAATTTCTCTTATTCGAAATATTATGTGTTTATCAATCGTTCTCTTTGACAATAGCTTATCTAAATTTAGTAATGATAATTTCTTTAACTTTCCGCAAATAATAAATTTTCTACTCACAAAGTGTAAATTCACCCCAATATTTGTAAACTCATCCCAATATTTTCAATCTTTTTCAAATGAGCATTAGTCAGCTTTATCTATGACATGGAGTTTGACATAAGAAGGATCTTCTAGATAATGCTTTGATGCTGAGTTTGTAGTTATATTAGACATGTTGATATGCTTATGTAATAAGAGTCTTCGACTAATTACAGTAAACTTTATTACAATGTAGCTATTGCTCTGAGACTTCTATATGTAAATAAATTTCTTTGTTAAAAGTTTTATTTGTGATATGGAAGTGTATAGCAGGCTTAGCATGTGTTTTTCGCACGTGTTGACGTTTTCATTCGCCTTAAAATAA
This sequence comes from Asparagus kiusianus, assembly GCA_022839385.1. NCBI lineage: Eukaryota > Viridiplantae > Streptophyta > Magnoliopsida > Asparagales > Asparagaceae > Asparagus > Asparagus kiusianus. The sequence goes on from BQKN01065410.1 coordinate 505,890, forward strand.
GCTGTGCATTTTGGGGCACGACGGAATAAATCTCAAAATATGTAGTATGCGGGATAACAGATCTCTAGGATTATAACTTTTGAAATAGCACAAGGTTCGTGCAGATAACAAAGACGACTAATAGATACCATAACATGAGGGATGCAAACATTTACACTCAAAGTATGTGCTCAAAGAAATAAGGAATTATTCAGGATAAGATATTCTAATATAACTTGGAAACCGTAGACAAGAGAAAAAGTATAGTTAGGCAGAGTTTCTACAGCTATTTTAAGGGAATAAAATCTGACACATCACGGATATAGAAATGGCGGGAATTGGTGAACATGGTATGAATTTCAAGTATCAAGTGGCAGCAACGCTATCTTAGCCAAATTATGTGCCATAACTCAAAATTTAAAAAATGAAGATTCAGTTTGGTGGCTGATAGCCAGGCATTCAAAGTTTCCTAATATTTAAGTTGGATAAATAATTTATATGGGAATAATTTACAAATTTAGAAATGTGATACTTTAGGAAGTTACCTTTTCCCTTCTACATCAACTCCATGAACTAAGAACTCATCAGCAAATGTAGCAAGGAATGCCAAACTTGTCTTATCCAGAATTACAGAACTGAACTTCTGCCATCTATCCGTGACAATGAAATAACTAGAGTTCTGCACAAAAGATCAGTCTTATACTTGAGATGCAGTAATCTAAGCAAAAAACAACCGAACAAAATTTCATTTCAAGTACCAGAACAAGTCGATAATCATAAAAGCAGTTTATTTAGCAAAAAATATCAAAATTTCCCCTCTTTCCATATTCTCAGCAGTATAAATTTATTAGCATATTAAATTTCCCCTCTTTCCATATTCGCATGAGTATCAAAAATTTAAATTGCATATTATAAAAGAAAAAATGTACAAATATCAGCAGCCATAGTTATAAACCATAGTTATAACAGACTAACTTTCGAAAGGTTACACACGAAACAAGTAGTTTGAAGAAGGAAATGTTGTACTAACTGTAAATAATCAGCATGCAAATTTGCAAATATATCCGAAATTAGTAATTAAACAGAAAATCTTGGCCTGATCGAGAGTAGTCGTGTAATCACTGCCCGAGAAGATTGAGGACCCGCCTATCGCCCTGGCGCAGATGATCCCCTCCCCCCTAACGATAAAACCCCCGAAAGCAGCCGGCCTCTGTACTCGGACGAGAGTGTAGAGCTTCAGCTCAGATGAAGAAGATTGCCCAAAAATAAAACTACAGAAAATATAGTTGCAGAAATTTCATAACTAGAGAGAGGAGAGAATGCAGAAGAGAGAATGAACTTCTGTGTTTGTTCTGTGTTTTTCGAACTGGGAAGAGGATGTATATATATAGGGTTGAGAGAGAGCCATTGAGATTCCCTGCACGTTCACCCACGTGCCGTTGTCGGCCACGCTCACTAGCTTTCGGGTGCATGTTTCGCTGTCGGCCACGCTGCCTACTTTCGCCTGCACGTTCTCCCACGATCCGTTGTCGGTCACGCTCGTCTACTTTCGACGCATGTTCTCCCAAAGTAAAAAATAAAATAAAAAAAAAGAGGTACGATGCAACGTGGCGGGCGGGCGGGCCGGCGCAGCGGGCACGCGCGCATGCGGTAACCAAAGCCCAAACAAACAAAGCCAAAAACACCCATCTTGGGGACATCAAGCATTAGTGAGAGAAGTACCATTTTAAACCATCAAAAATTTTCTACCACTTCTAATGTGAGACTATGTTTAGAAAGCTAATTGCCTTTTAATCAAGTTTAGCTAACAGGAAAAAGGTGCAAATAGACCTCGAGTGTTAGCTGATCATCTATGCTTCTGGTGGTTGGTCTTATGTTAGTATTAACATATGATCGGTGCCATGGAGTAAATACAAAGGAAGAATGAGAACTGCTAAATTCTCTTTTTTTGAATGGGAATCATGAACGGCACTGAAAAAGCTTTCTATCTAGGTTTTCTATTCCCCGTCTCTGTTTAACTTATGTGGTTATTTGATTCTAAAAGCTCTTCCTCTTAACCAACCAAAATGTGAAGTGAATGCTTATTTTACAGATAGTCGTGATCTCATAAGTTTCGAGTTTCAAACTGATTGGTAGAAACCAACAGTATTTGTTACTGTTTCCATGTAATTCAAATTAATTCCTCCAACAGAATACAACTTCACATCTACACTTAACATAGTCCAGACTTTACTTTATATCCTGTTAGCGACCCAATTCACATTAGACATATTCTATTGTTTATTTATCAAAACAAAGAAATTAAAAAAGCAAAATAGACACAAAACAAACTTAGCGACCCAATTCACATTAGACATATTCTATTGTTTATTTATCAAAACAAAGAAATTAAAAAAGCAAAATAGACACAAAACAAACTATGTAACATAAGTAGTGTGGTAGATATTAAACTCATTTACCTTCTTCCTGCAACTAAGATCCAAAACGAGCCTATTCTTCCCAATCAACTGAACAAGCCGTTTAAGTCGTTCAAGGTTCATATGTCCACCATCAAAAACATACTGCAGTAGCAATTAAAAGAGTTTATTTAAAACTTTTGAGAAAATATCTACTTAATAGGCTTCCACAAAGAACATAAGAGCTCTTCAAATGAAAAGAGACATTATATAAAGAGTATGAATAAAATTTAATTTCAATCGAACAAGTTCCCTGACAAATAATATCTACAAAGTATTTTCTGGAATCTGCTGAGAAACTAGATTTAGACAACTTGATATGAATAAGATTTGCTCCTCAATATAAGAATCCAAACCTCAGCAGAATGTGCTTTTTTATGTGGCTCTTTGTCTAATATGTGACTCAAAACTGATATGGTTAGAAGATGAAACCACTATCCTGAAGACTGATATAAGACACGAAGCTGAAGAGGTAGTAGCATAAAAGCAAGAAGACAAGAAACAAAGAAGAATAATTTCCAATTAATCTTGTCCAAAGAATATCCTACCGATGTTACAATCACATGACTGGCTCCTTCCTCAATATAGCTCTGAGCGTTGTCGACATTGATGCCACCACCAACTTGCATCCCCCCTAAAATTTTAAGTTGGGGAATATTAATATATAAATGAGGGTATATTCATATATAAATTGTCGGTTAACTTGAATGAGGAGTTTTTACTTTAAAAAGATGCTTCTAAATACATCGAGGCTGTTATGTCATACGAATCCTGAAAGAATCATGTTATCTAAAATTCGCCTACAGTATCCACACTAAGCAGAAATTGTATAAATTTTTTATTGGTAATTTATCTATTTATTAATTGCTCCAGAGATCAATTCCAGTAGACAATATCACTGATAATTGTTAAAACTAATAACATGACTAAGGAGACCATTTAACAAAACGAAGGTAATCCAGCTCTTATCTTTTCCTTCAGTTTCGTTCACATCTCTAGTAAATTGCATTAGATAATTAGACCACCCCCCCCCCTCCCCCAAAAAAGCCTCTGTTAATTTCTTTTAATCTGGAAACGTGACTCAGGCTGTCTTGAAGTACAACTAGGGCCAGTGGAAAACCGTAAATAGTGAATGGGAGGGGTCATCGTGACATATATAATATGCACATTAGTTTACATGAACGTTCGCCTGATCCCAACTACTCTCACACTAGTCCACCTACACATTTCTTTTTGGGATAGTGTTTGCTTGGGCCCCTATGTTTTTTTTTTTTTTTTTTTTTTTGAAACGTCTCCCCATCCATCCCCTAAAATCCACCTTTTCCCTATTACTTTTGGACCATTTAGAATCAATTGTTCACCACTTTTTAACAGTTTGACAGGACTTTCCAGTCAGAAATTTATGCAGTTAATATCACAAAAATACCAATATGGAGATAATTAACTAAGAAGATTTGTGATTTACTAAGGAACAAAGAAGTTAAAGACATGAATTCATTTAATTCCAAGGTCCTAAAAGAAAATAAGAAAACACAAGGGGAAAATAATTTCTGTAAAATGCTAGCGGCCTAAGCACAGTTTTTCCTCCTGTTTTTTAATGTTAGCTACGCACGCAATAATGATAAGGGACATTCCCCTAGGGACAACAGGCAATAAGAACATGAAGGCACAAACATAATACACGAGAAATCATTAGTGAGCTGAAAAAGCATGAACAAACAACATTAAACACAGTACACGACCATGTCCCACAAAGTGATATTGTGATTTCAAATAAAACTTCTACCAACGTGTACATTAACACAAAGTCAGAAAACCAACTTGTAACACCATTATTTATTTATTTATCTAAACACCAATCCATTACCGTTAATTTTATCCTGACACTTGTAAGGCAGATTGGAATATTTACAATCCTCTGGACTATAGTCACATCCAACATAGTTTATGATACAAGTTAAATAGCCATTCCTAATAGATTTTATACATTTCAATAGTAATCTAACATCCAGCCAGTGCAATTTTTCCTTTAATTTTTATATATAATATCATGCAAGTGTGATCTACTTTGTCAAATATCGAACGATTTTGGTAACTAATGTTTTAAACTTACCTCCATTTCTAATACACACTAATATAATGCATTTTTGACTTTGCAGAGTAGTAGCTACTTCAAATTAAATGTTATTCTCTTTTGTAGAATGCAAGTGATACTCTGTCAAATATCAAAGGATTTTGGTAACTCGTGTTTAAGTTTACCTCTAATAAATGACAATAATATATATTTTTGACTTTGTAAACCAGTAGTTATGCTAAATCATATGCTAGTATCTTTTCTAGAATGCCAGTAAGCATTTGTTAGGCATGTGCATGGATCTAGATTAGTCTGGATAAAGCTAAATAAATAAATAAATAAATAAAACAAATAAATAAAAATAAAAATCTGAGCACAAATAGACAAATCAGAAGGCACACTAACCAAACCAAAACATAAGCTACAAACTCGGTTAAGTAGAAGCTATATTGTAGATTCACTTAAGAATTTGATATGCGAGGCATTTCATGTATTTGTTCATATTAAGAATCTTCATCTACTGTGTGATAACAAAAACTTGAAGTGTAGTAATTGGGCTCAGTATCCCTGCACTTGCTATTCATGAATTGTCATGATATTGTGGACTAGTAAGCGCCAGCTAAAGGATGTTTGGTTTGTCCCTAAGATCATGAGTGTAACTAATATCATTTATTAACATATATCCCTCATTTTTTTAATTATACAAGTTCTCGCTTACCCAATTTGGATCAAGTCAGGTGTTCTAATAGTCAGATATGGTTCATATTTGTGAACCTTTAGCTATTAGCTAGGGAATCATATGCTTGACATGGTGGACTGGGTTAGGCTTACCCAGGCTCCAAGAACAACCTGAAGACTGAAACTGCAGAAGGATTTGTCTGCTCAATACACAAATGAGTCAGCTAATTATGGACACGTCTATGTAAGCATCTGATTCAATATAAACTTAACTTTCCTTTTATTTATTTATTTTTGGTTATTTAGTTGATCACTTGAAGTGAACCGGCACTAACTTGTATCATTGTGTACACTATGGATGCCGAACAAATACGAAGATGCTTGGTATTCTTTACTTAGCCAAGTAAAAAGGTTAGCATCTGCATAAATATGTGCATGAGTATGTGTCTTACCCAGGTAAGGAAGTCACAGGCTTAAAGTATATCAAATACCTAAGCACTATCATAAAACAAACTTCACTCCAACTTAATAAATTAGGTTACAAGAATCAAATAAAGAATTTGAAAAAACACTGGACAATAGGAAGATTTTTTTTTTTTTTGACAGTTGAGCAAATTTACCTGGATGGGCATGCAAGGCTTCAATAGCTGCACATTTGCTTGCAGCATCAGCACCAAGCATTATCACATGACCCCCAGCAAGTTCATCCTTCTTGTACAAAGTTGCATATTCAGCTGGAGATTTATCTGATTCAAAATTGGTTATTAGAGTGCCTTTAGCCGAATCTTGAAGTGTGGATCCAACTATTTGCTTGACTTTTCCCTAAAGTCCAAGCTTAACTTTATAAGAAACAAACATTTCTGAAAATCAAATGAGCATCAGATCACATAGCTACCTCATGTATATCAATACAAGGCCGAAATCGCACCCCGCATTCGACCACAAGATGAACTGATCCTGCAATCAAAAACCCAAAGCTCAAATTTTTCGTAAATCCCTATTATATCCCCACACACAAAAATAAAAAAAGTTTTCTTGAGTCGACTTACGGGAAGAAGAGCAGGAGCTCGAAGGGCACACTGGAAGTGCCCACTGATTCTTCTTGTGCTTTATCTGAGGAAAGGAAGCAGGAGAGATTTTGGAGGCGGATCTGAGTGTTAAAGTCATCATCTCCGGCTGTTAAAGTCAACCTTACGGCGCCCACCGGCCTACAGCTACAGTGCCCACCGCCTATTGCTACAGTAGCTACCTACCATTCAGCTCATATTATATGGTGTAATCTTGTGCATATATAGCTTGTAATATACCTAGGGGTGTTAAATGGGTGGGTTTGGGTATTAAATGGGCGGGACATAAATACCCATTTAATATTTTCTAAATGGACGGATTTTTGCCCGCCCATTTAATAAACGGGTCACCCATTTGCCCATTTAACTATAGTAGCTATGTATATAATATTTTAAGGTGTTTTTTGTAAATTTTTAGGGGGCTTTTTGCAAACTATTAGGGGCTTTTCGCAAAAATTTGGGGGCTTTTGCAAACTTTTTGGGGTTTTTTCAAACTTTTTAGGGGCTCTTTGCAAACTTTTGGGGGCCTTTTACAAACTTTTTGGGGGGTTTTACAACCTTTTGAGGGTTTTTTGTGCAAAACTTCTAGGAGTTTTTTTTCCCAAATAGAATCCTTTCGAGAATTAGAAACTAGAAATAGAATTCTTATTCAACAAATGAGTCAGAAGAATTCTATTGGCAAATATACAGATGATGTAATACATAATATATTAGGCTCTGTGTAACATATATATATGCAGTAAGGAACAAAAATATAGAGTTTAATCCAAACTTCAAGAACTAAAACCAGCAATCGCTACTCATGACCTAGTGCTAGGTTTGTGATAAAACACTAATATATACAACAATATATCATATGAGAACATGATAGAAATCACATTGACACAAACTTTGCATTACCCTTGCTTGGTTTAAGTTCATAAACAGCTTCAACTAACTTTGCTTCCCAATACAAAAGATGCTATCATAGTACTAATAGATTGTGATATATTTGCAAGTCATATGTCTAAAAAAAAGTTAAAACAAGTAGTATAATCAGTACTAATAAATTGCCTAGTCTCATTTCAGTTTATCTAGCCATGCACCAGGACTCAACCATCTAACAACTGTACAATGTATTAATTTGTGAGCAAGTCTGGAATCAGCCACTTCTAATGTTTCGCCAAGGATTACCAGTTTTTCTTTTATAGCATTTCCAAGTCTGGAATCAGCCTCAACTAATGTTTCGCCTTCACAATGAGTTCGCAAGAACTTGCAAAGACCCTTGCACATTGCTGCTCTAAGCGCTATAAAAACTGAAACAAATATGATGTCCAATCTTTCATTTGTACTGTAATTTGATAAGGGTAGAGCTCAGACTGATGATGAGCTCTGATCATAGAACTAGAAAGGCCTTAGATTTCTAGCTTAAACTATTCAAATCTAATTTCAACAAAAGAGGATATTAGCTCACATGTTAATACAAATAAAATTTAAGTATTAATCCTGAAAATTTTAACTTTCGCATTTATATACAGCCAAACTGCTGCAGTTAACCAGAAAGTCAAGCTTTCTTCACAGATGTATCATCACAAGCAAGACAATTCATAAAAATCAAACTGCAGTCCCATCACAAGACTAATCGACATGCTCACGATTTATTTAAGAACATTCATCATTAAGTTTTTGATACCTGACGATTAATTTTTGCACAGGTTTAAATTATCCATGCCAATGCCTCTACTGAATCATATAGGGCAAATGAAGCGATCAGATTTCAAGAAATCAAATAAAACAACCACCATACCAAACTAGTCAAAAAATAGTGATAATAAATGAATAGTGATTTAAGTAGCTCTAAGGAAAACCCTCGCTGGCAACTGACTTCATGTTTCAAACTCCTTATAACTTTAAGTACTAGTTTTAGAACTTGCATAATCTTCAAGCTTATGTTCATAAGTTCAGTTAATTTGTAATTTAGTTGATTACACACTTTCTAGAGGGACATATAAGTTTGTCTAAATCAGGATTAATACAAAGAATGACAAAAATAAAATGTTTATCCCAAATCTTTTAGCCAGCTACATAATCAATATCCATCACGCTCAATGAGGAGTCAATCTATTTTGCTAAATTGGAAAAACCTAATAAAAGTTGCTAACTTGCTACTGGTCTATTTGGTTATGTACTTAAATGAGTCTATATACGAATATCTCCGTGGTCTCTACTTTACGTACTAAATGCAAATGATCATACACTTGGAGAAAGAGAATTTTTCAAAGATGTGAAAATTTTAAAGAGAAGTGTGCCTCCATCAAGTTATTATTTTCCCCCTAGCTTTCCCATCCCTATCACTGTTTTGATCAAAATTCTACCAAACTTATCCATAATTCCAGTTCTAAAAAATCAATCCTTCAGGGCTTCACATCTCTGAGTTCAATACTCCAATGTAATCAACCATCATTTGTAGTTGACGCATAATTTATTTTTCAGTTGTTTTCCAATTGCTTGTTCACGAAACAATTTTATTTCACAAAACTCCAACTCCACTCCCTAAATGAGGAAAATTATGTTCTTCATCCACACAACCGATGCTATTTTGTAAATATCAAAAATAATGTACATAATTAATTTTCAGGCCTCTTCAGAAAAATTGTGCTAAAAATAAAAACTTAATAAAATTCCGCACGATTATAAGAGGACATAAATCAAATTTCATAATTCAGTTAACATCCCACTCAAATATCCAGAGTCTAAGTTAAAAAAAGTGCGCTCCTCAACTTAAAATCACAATAACAAGAAATTTACCCCAAATCAAAGATCAAAACACTGCATTGTCACGCTAAAACTAGCAACTACGCATTGTAATTTTAAAAAAAAACCTCCAAAGCATTTACAATCTGACGATTTCAACAAAGATGCAAAGAAATAACAGACGACTACAACGATTCAAGTAAAAAAAATTAAATAAAATCAATTAGAATTACCACACAAATCTGGTGCTCAGGAAAACAAAGACATTAGGGCTAGATTTTTAGGGTTTCAAAGCCTGCACAACAGGAACAGGGATTCAATCTTCAAGTAATGAGGTTGATTTAGGGTTCAGATTATGTTGTAGAGAGAAGGATGAAGAAAATACCTTCTGAGTTGGAAAGAACTTCTGCTGCTCAGGGCTTCGGCCTCCTCGTGCTAGCCGATAGCCGATAGATCTTCAGGGGCTAGGGCTTCGGCGGAGGACCGGATCTAGGGTTTCGGCGGAGGAGAGTAGGGATGAGCGTGAGGAGCTTGGAAAGAAACGGGAGGATTTTGGGAATTTTGCCGGAATCGAGTGATCTGCGACCGCTTCTTCTTCTTGTTAGGGATTTTGCCGGAATCGAGAGCGATGAAATCGGAGAAAAAGGGCTGAGCCTTCGCGCTTTTGGGAATACGGGCGGACAAATGGGTGAATAGTGACCGCCCGTTTTAGTACCCATTTAGCATTTAGTGTATTTGAACATGAACCCACGCGACTAGACCTATTTCATTAAATTGGTGGATTTTGGACTAAATTGGTGGATTTTGGATTGGTCAGATGAGTAAATGAGCATGGACAAAAATTGTCTAGGCTGTTTGTTTCACCAATAAAATAGGATAAGGAATCCGATTTTTTTATGGATTCCTACCTATTCCATAAAAAAATTATAGATATTGTAGTTTTATGAAATCCCATTTTTTGACATTCTATGTTTGTTTCACCCAATGAAAAAATAGAATCCCACTTTTATAGAAACTTTCCAATTCCTAATATCTTGTTTGGTTCCGAAATGCTTTTTTTGGGATCAACACTATAGCAACGGCTAGTTCAATAATCAAATCAAACACACTGTAGCAAAGGCTATTTCCAACATTTGACTCAATATTCAAACACGAAACACTGTAGCAACGGCTAGTTCCAAGAACTTTGAGGCTATAAATTTAACATGAGGCCTCAACTTTGCCAATACATTCTCCATTCTCACCAAAAGTTATCATTGTTTGCAAGTTGCCTCCCAGACAATATGATATCAGAAGAATGCTCCCAAAATTATGAAGTTTATTACGACTGCAATCTCCGAACATCAATGAAAGTGTGCAAGAATGGTAAAAATAAGGAAATGTGTTATTAGGGGTGTGCAAAATTTCTAAATAAAGAATGTAATTTTTTCGAATGGGCTGATGAAAGAGGAGAAATAAGCAACCTTGGAAGCCAATATGTCAAAGAAAATAGGTACGGAGATAAATATATTTTGTAATCGAAGAGGATGAAGAAAGAACTAAGACTTGTTCAAAATCAACTATTAGCTTGGAAAATATCAGCAGTTTTATTAACAATTTTTTGTATTATTTTAATTATTATAAATTGTATGTCATGTACTTGTAATTGCAAAAACTATTGATGTTTTAATGAAAATTATTATTGGAATTGAGTATGAAATGTAGTTGATATTGTATGGATCGGGAATAGATTAACTTGTCAAAATTGAATGCCCCACCTATAACTTACAGGTTTATTACAGATTGAATTCTAAGGACGGATTGCCTCGCCTAGACATTGTCAATTCAATGTCGACTGCAATCTCATTAACTTTTGCCTCATCTGAATATAATAAACACTGTAAGCTAGATTGCATTCTCAGTAAACGCTAATCATCATCATTGCCTAATATCATCTGTAAGTTACCCCAAAACAAGCCAAAAACAAACCCGTGCTCAACAATTATACTCAACAAACCCAAGTAAAGCTCCTGCAAATGCATAAAATTCCTGTAATATAGCTAAAAAACAAAAAGGTAAGGAGCTACACAAGCTCAAAATACCCGACAGCAACAAAAAGGCAGGGAGCTACACCAGCTTCAATACAATTATGTTCAACAAACCCCAAGTTCATGTTCAAAGAACAGCCGAAACCTCACAAAGCCAAAACCAAAAAACAGTAAGCTACACAAGCTCAAAACCACAAAGTTAAAGAGTACCACTTTATTTGGAGCTTGCTTCTATTAGACCCTATAGGAGGGGTGATTAGAGTCTTATGCTAATCTAATCCGATTTTATACCAATTAAAACTAATTAACAAGTTATCCTAACAAGTATAAAATATAACAAGATATGTGAGCTAGGATAAGTGATATACACAAGGGTAAACAAAATAAACAAGATAGTGGATAATATAAATAATGAGCAATGGATAATGACGACAAAAAATATAAACATAAGAGAAGTGCGCCAAAGTAAACTCAAACACACGATATGATCACGGAGTTCGGACCTTCCGTCCTACGTCTCCGCTCCCCACTCCCGTGAAGAAATCCACTATCACAATCGGGTTTTCTACGCTCACCCGAATAACGTTTACACCTCATAATGTCGATTTTCAACGTTCACCGATCAATGTTCACAATCACTCACAGTGTCGGTTTTCAACGCTCACCGATCAACGTTCACTCCTCACACTCGGTTTTCTAGCTAACCGAAAACTCTACACCACTCTCAAATAACAACAAATGATTTGTTCTCTATAATAGATGAGAACTCAATGTAGCTCACTCTCAATTGTTACAACTCCCCACAACCAAAATTATACTAAGTATGAAAGTATAATAAGCTCAATAAGTTGTGTGTGAACAAAGAGATATAAATCAAAACTAAACTCAATATAGTTCTAGCTTAATAACAATGATAATCAAATATATAAAAAGAGCTAGAAATAGAGTTTAGAAAACTTCTCAATAGATCTCTTGAGGAAGAGTAGTTGGATGCCCAAACACCAATAGATGATCTCCTCAAGCTCTTGTGAAATTGATTTCACAAACTCAAACTCCCAAATGCTTAAAAACTTCTTAAACAAACTTAAACAACACTTAAACCCTTGTTAAAACTTTATTAAAATATTTCTTGGGTTCTCATAAAAGATGAGATCAATGGGGTATTTATATCCACTCAAAACTTTAGCGAAAACCCAATCAAAATGATCAAAAAGCTCAAGAGAAAACAGCTCAGGAAAAGAGTCGTTGGAACCTGATTGACAGTTTGACGGTCGACCGTGAGCAATGAAATAGCAAAACTACAGCTCACAACAACAGACAGTCGATCGTGACGATCGACCGCAAAACTCTATGGACCTGGACTTCATTCGGTCGACCGTCACAATCGACCGCGAACTATCAAAACACATATTGAGTCTCTGGACTCAAGGCGATCGACCGTGACGGTCGACCGCAAACAGATACATAAAATTTCAGGTTTGAAAGTTGTTTTTCTGACTTTGAAACATTATTTAAAAATATCAAATAAATTCAGAAAAATATAAAACTTTAGGAAATGATTGTAGACATGATAATAAACATGCTACAACATGCAACTAGTTTTCAAAAAGGACCTCCCAAATGAAAAGTATCATTATTTTGCAAAATAGTCCAAAACATAAAAATATAAACACATGAGTTTTGACATTTTAGCTTAACCATATTTTGAAATATTATAAAATGATTTTGTAAACTTAATAAAAGATGTATATGATTATTGTTAAGTCCAAAAACTGATAATATAATATTTTTACAAATACAATAGAATATGAAATATATGAGTATGTATATGAATATATATTCATTTCATATCTATGAAATTAAACCAAAAGTAGCATATACTTTATGAATTTTACTGTAGGATCAATAATCAAAAATAACATTTGACTGTGGAGGAATGAACTTGGATTACATAATACATCACCACAAAATGGCAAAATTAAAGAGGGCTGCGGTGAAGGGGGTCAGTAGCATATACATTACTGTAGTGACCCATTACTATAGTGAGTATATCTATTAACAAAATATTTAATTTTATTCTAAAATGGTAAATATCTACAGAACGAGAAAGAGTGACATTGCTTCATGGTTCCGAAAATCAAAGAAATATGAACCGTAAAAAAATAAAGGCAATTCCCACCGCCACGATACACATACTTTGAGCACAAATTCTCAATATTTGAATCAAAGAATTTGAAGGAAACCCGGAAGTTGGCTGCAAGCGCACAAGAATAAAAACATCTTCGCAGTCATTTATTAAAAAATGGGTCACATTCTTGCATAAGCTCAAATTTTGGGACATTACCTAAATCAAAGAGGGCTGCGGTGAGGATGGATGATCGCTGTCAAACTCAATGCCGGTGTCAAGTACAGAAGGTAGATCCCAACACCCTAACTCCCTTTCGACTCGATTAAACCCTAGAACAAAAATTTCAAAATTTAACAGTAAATGTTAGAATTTACAGAACATTACAATAAAAGAAAGGAGGGCGGCGGAGAGAGGGCTGCGGTGGTCGCGTCGGCCACAAGGAGGGCGGCGGTGCTCGTGTCGGAGAGAGGAGATTTTGAAATTTTACCTGACAGAGAAAACGGGGCTGGGGTGGTCGGCGTTGGCAGTGAGAGACGAAACGCGGAGGTCGGCGGTGGTTACTTAACGCGAACGTCGGTTGTGGTCGGGGTTGGCCGCACGAGAGAGATCGAGCGGCGGCGGTCGGGGTTTTCCCAAGAGAGATCGAAAGGGGGAGTCGGGGTTGGCCTCACGAGACGAAACGAGCAGCGACGGTCGCCGATTTCTCAGGCCGAGCGACGGCGGTGGGTTGGCCTCAAGGCGAAATCGAATGAGAGAGGGAGGATTTGGGGAGAGATCTGGGGAAATCGAAGGGGGAGCTTTTTTAGGGAGAGACGCTTGACAGTTGGGTCTCATTCGCTCAAAAAGGGGTTTTTTTTCAAAAAACCCCCTGCAGCGCACCAAAGTCGAACGCTGGCAGCTCATGCCCAGTTTTCTCATATATATATATATATATATATACATATAGCGTGTGTATATATATGATTGAGCTTAAAGTATCAACACACATAATATAAACTCTTAAACTAGATTACTCAAGCTATCTTGACCTTCAACAAAGCTCTTCTTGGTAAACATGCGGATGAAGCTTGAACTTGGATCTTCAACTTGAATTGTATTGCTTCAACCACTATTCCGCCAACCTCCATTGGATTTGATCGTGAATGCTCGATTCCATCAATCCTCCAACATATTGTTTGTCTACAATGAATATAAAACACAAACACTAGACAAATACTATTAGATGTAAATTGTTTGTTAAATCATCATCAAAACAAGAAGGCCAACAGCTTCATGTAGTGATCACGTAACTCATTCATTGCTTGTAGGACTTTATTAAAATACATGCTAACTGTTTCTCCTGATCTTATGAACTTAGTCCTTATTATTCTATTTTTAGTTTTATGACCCACAATACTTAGAAACATAGCCAGTTGTTCTTCAACTTGAACGTGTCTTGTATCCTTCAGTAAACCGTTTGCTTTAATTACTTCAGTAAGTTTTAAAAAGACCATCGGTCTCATTCTAATATAAGACCGACAACTATCACTATAGCTTTCTAATACACGCCTGAAGTGAGTTTCTTTGCGATATATTTTCTTAATTTTTTCTTCATGCGTACAAGTTGAAATTGTCTTGCGCTTAGCACGCATTATCAAAATACAAGTTACTAACATGACCATGGCGGAAACAGCTGTATTAGCACATATGCTCTTCAACTCTTCTTCATCTACCATATCCATCTATACCCGTTGTAAAATTAGCATACATTTATAACTTAATATGTCCACTTATTGAAGTTTAAAATAATTAAATATTTAAACGATCAAGTGATCAACCATGTTCTTAAGAGATTACAATAGGGAATTAAAAATAATCAAATATGTAATACAAATACTAATTAATATAGGGAATTAAAAGATAATCCATGTTCTTAAGTGCTCAACAGAGAAGAGTGAAAATAAATTATCCAGCTTAACGATTTTTCAAAAGCAACACATTTAATTAACCAGCGGGAGAAAATATATTATCACATAACCCTGCTTTTAATGATTAATAACAAGCACGAAGAAATGAATCTCAAAATTAGGGGGAAATTTATACCTTCGGACTTGGTGGGGGAAATTACTGAGATCCAAGAAACAAGCCCAATGAAATCCAAGCAACAAACTCACCGACGGACACCACGAGGCCAACAAACAAGACCGAAAACTAGGTGATCAAGAAGGGATCACCAACAAATCGATCGAAACCCACAAAGCCAAGGAGCATCGACGACGGCTAATTCGAGAAAGGATCAACAAAAAACCGATCAAAAACCAGAAATAAATCGAAGGCCCATGGGAGAAGAGGCGCGAAGAGGAGTGAGATAAGGTGGGAGGAGAACACCGATTCCACACACGGCCAGAGGGTTTTCGAAGACGAAGGAATCGGAAAACCCCAAAGAGGTGAAGGCGATGGGGATGTCAGAAATCTCCCCCAAATCCGATCGGAAGAAGAGGATGTGAGAATCTCAGAAAAAACCCTATTTACGGTACTTTACAGACTTTGAAATCTGTAAAAAAATCTAAAACAAACCCCAAATTAGGATTCCAAATATTTGGAATCCGTTTATTATGAAATTGCCACTGTCAGATCCAAATACCAATCCTTTTCTATAAAATTGGCGAAACAAACAAACCCTAAATCTACCCAATCAAATCATCAAATAACAAAGAGTTCTCTTCAATACAAATCTAACATGGTATCAGAGCGAGAACACTCATAACCGGAGGTCTTACCTGTCACTGTCGCCGCCTCTGATTGTTGTCCGCTCCGGTCTGATCAATACTGCTTATTCAGCCTCGATCTCGCGTCAGGCAGCCTCTGAGCTCAGCCTCGATCTCGCGTCGGAGACCCCAACCTCACTTTCGATGGTAGCCTCTTCTCTGTGTTGATCTTGCGTCGAACTCGCGTCGAACTCAGCGCTGAGCCATTTGAGCTCTGGCTCGATCTAGTGTCGAGCTCCTGACTGAGATCCCAACCGAGATCTCGCGTCGAACTCCTGAGATCCTAACCTCCCTTGAGCTTGTGTCTCTCCCTCCTACTATCCCGCTGCCTCTCTCCTTCTCAGAACGGCGTTTGATTTTATTTTTAGGGTTCATACCTCTATTGTGCCCTCAGCCTCTTTTGTGTAAGGCCAATCTTTAGGCCTCAGCCTCTGTTGTGTAAGGACCATCTTCATGCCCTCAGGCCCATCTCTTATCTAAAAAAATCATCAAAATAAAAAAAAAGCCTCTTTTGTGTAAGGCCCATCTTCATGCCCTCAGGCTCATCAATTATCTAATAGCAAAAAAAAATCATCAAAATCAAAAATAAAAAAAATGGATAAGAAAATATCTCGAGGTCTTTCTAACAGTATATCTGATTCCTCTCGGCAACTCTACTATCATCATTGTAAAAAGCCATGTCATCTTATTGATAAATGTCGTAAGAGACCGCCTCGTCCGACACTTGAGAAGACTCGACCTCTATTTTCTGCTTCAACTGACGTTAGCCCTGCTCTTCCACGGACGTAGATTTCTAGCCCTCTCTCTTCTGAATAGCTGTCAGGGATTACTACATTAGTAATCAAGAAACTTGCGCTTAGTGGTGCTGTCTCCAACTCAGATTTTACTACCTTGCCTGCTCATTCTGGTACTTTTACTCCCTGAATATTTAACTCAGGTGCATCTCATCATATGACTTTTGATAACTTTGTTCTTACAAATTGTTCACCTGCTCCCTTTTCATTATGCATTTATACTGCTACTGACACTCCCCTTGTTGTCTCTCAGTTAGGTGATATTACTCCAAATTCTGATAGTTCTGGTTGTCTAACATTATCATTTGTTCTTCATATTCCCAAATTATCTATGCAACTTTTATCCATTAGGAAAATTGCAGATGTTGGTTACACTATCTCATTTAATGCTAAATCTTGTGTTGTCCAAGACCACACTGGCCAGAAGATTAGGACAGGTCGTAGAATTAATGGACTTTATCAGTTAGAGTCTTTACATCTGTAGGCTGTCTAAAAATCACAATAGATAGCTTATGCCCCATCAAACACCGATGATGGAAGTTACAATCTGACAACTTCCAGAAGGCTACAATTTGAAGACTTTTACGTAGATCGCTGAAGGTTACAATCTGATGACCTTCACGACAACCGATGAGAGCTCTAGTTCAACAGCATTCACAATCAACATCTGGAGTTACAATCTGACGACTCTCATATTCTCAAGGAGCCAAGACGAAGATTACAAGACAATGATCTTTGTAACGCTATGACAAAAGAGATTAATTGTTGATAATCTCTTCAACGCAAGACGCAGAACTCATCACCGTGCTCTAAGACCAAAACGCGGATGTCCTCCCCGTGTATCAACAACAAAACGCGGAGGTCCTCCCCGTGTGTCAACAGTAAAACGCTGGAGTCAGACTCGCGTTACAACATCAAAACACGAGAGTCGAACCCACGTTACAACATCAAAACGCTAGAGTCGGACCCGCGTTACAACATTAAAACGCTGGGGTCGGACCCGTGTTTTTCAACGCCCAGCGAGTACCCAACTCCGAGTCTTCAGTCTAAAACGCGGAGTTAGGGTCCTGAACGCCAACTTGGGCGTTTGACTCGTTCAAGCACGAGCTGAACGGTTGCAGGAACCGTTTTCCCTCCATGATCTGAGGGATTTCCGCCCCACTTAGGAGCAGATTAAGGGGGGCGGTTACACCCCTTAATTCCCTATAAATATGGGTAAACTCAATTGAGTTCAGGCTGGCATTTTTTGGATCTGGGACTTGGCAGCAAAGGGGGAATTTCTTGGAGCAGAAAGGGTCTGAGGGGATCAGTATCGTTCTCCAATGGAGATCATCTTCAACTCCAGCAACGAGGAGCTTCCTGCACCGACAAAGTTTCTTGAAGCCTTCGGCCTTGGCTTGTCAAACCGATTTTCGGTTAAATCAACTCTTTCATAGAGTTTTAAACTCATTCAGAGTTATTAACTCATCAAGAGTTTCAAACTTACCACGCAAGTTCTCCACAACGTCAAATCGTGAGGAGAAGACATCGTTCCAGTGAATCAAAACGTTGGATCGTCAACGGAGAGCAAACTCGATACGAACATTCGAGGAAGGCACTCCATCGCCACCGTGAAGAACACAGTTTTAAACAAAGAGGAGAATCAGATTCGTTCTCCTCTCTTTTGTAATCGCAATCCAAATTGTAATCGATTTTGAGAGAATACAAATCAATTTTCTTTCATTTCTTTTACATCGAATTTTCCCACGAAACAAAGATGGCGACTCCACTGGGGACTAGCTTCTCTAATAAAGAAGTGGTGGTGCAATCTGATGTTCGTCTCACTGGAACGACCGTCGAAACTCTCGTGGTAGAGTTTGATCAAGCCAAGTTTAAGGAGGCTATCTCCTCTGGATCCCTTAGCCCTAAGGCTATGCGTAAGATCCACAAAGTTTCTAAGGAGACTAAAGCTCCAATTGTGGCCGGCTCATCAAAGGGCTGTCTCCCCTGGGGGTTGCACTGTTCATACAGTCCCCTCTTTGAAAGTCGATCCTCCAACCAACGTGAGCTTCGCGTTCATGAGCCTAAACGCGACCCTGAGCTTCGTGTTTCTACTTAGAACATGAGCCTTGTGTTTATGAGCCCAAATATGAGCTTCGCGAGAACCAGACTGAACGTGGCCTTCAATGGCGCGTTTTACAGCCAAAACGCGGACCTCAAGGCTTCGTTGAACGCGAACTTCAACTTCGCGTTTCCTAGTCAAAACACGACCCTCGCATCAACAATGAAGAATGCGACCCTCATGTTGCCAAACCAAAATGCGGACCTCGCGTTTCAAGTACCAAATGAGACCTTCGCGTTTCAATTGCCAAACCTGACCTTCGCGTTTTAAGTGCCAAACACGATCTTCGCGTCTCAAGTGCCAAACGTGACCCTCGCGTCCCAAGTTCCAAATCTAATACAGAACCTGGTGTATATCGTAGAGCTTCGGGGCGCTGCCCCGAACCCCGTCGGGGGGTATTCCATCCCCCTCGGACCGCCTGGCCAGGGGTGCGCCGCCCCCTGGACCCCCGGCTCGCTGACCGGTCAGCGAGACCCTCGAATACTCTGCGTAGCACGACTAGATTGAGGGGTGGATATAAGAAGTTCATGGATTTAAGGCATCTCAACCAGATCCATGTTCACCAAGAGCCAGTCCTGTCTAATCATGGACTGGGGGTTCCAATTCAAAGCTCACGATCAGTGAGTAACTCTCCTCGAATCTTTACAACAGATTTGAGAGAGTTCATATCGAGAGAAAGACCGATGCAACAAGTCATTCGTTCATTCCAATGTGAACGACTGATTCCTACGGTCCTCTCAGTATGTCAATGCTGCTCATATGCGGCCAAACTGTTGGTGCTCGACCAATTTACGAACGTTGCTTTGCCCAACCAACGACGATGTTCTCACAGAAAGAAGTCTCCAGAGACCGAGTATCCTGGGGTCACTATCAATGTGATCGGTAGAGGGAAAGCCTCATGTCCTAGTTCGGATAACTCTGAGACGAGTCGTTCACCGACCGTCAGAGAAATTGCTAACGAGTTTGAAGGAATCTACCAACGCACTCGGACGCGAACAGGAGCCATTCCCCATGTCAACTATCGGAGGTTAGCCAGAGGAACCAACTGTGATGATGAACACTCAGCCATTGCAGAGTCCCAATCATCAAGCTCTTTTGTTGAACATGAGAGCTCCGCTTATATGACGGGAGACCATGAAGATCTCACGAAGAGACTTGATGAGCAAGAGGCCATGCTCAAATCTCAGCAGAAAGCCATCAATGAATTCCTGGCCCTGTTGACTCAAATCGTCGCAGACAAGGCCAAATCTCAGAAGATAGATTCGCCACCTAGGCAAGAATTCTCCTGGAGAGGAAGAACGTCTTCGTCCCGACCTCACACAAGCAAAGGGAAGGGGAAAATGGTTAATGATACGACTTCTGACCAAGAAGCCCACAACCTAGAATCTTCCTCTGATGAAGGAAGAGAAGCTGAGAATGAGCAAAATCCTCAGTCGGCTAAAATCGAGGAATTGGAAGCCCGCCTAAATGTTATTACTAACAGAAGCGAGCTCCAAGAGGAGGGAGTTACCAGGCCCTATCCTGCCGAATGGGATGCAGCCCCTTATCCTCCAAAGTTCGAAGTCCCGACGCTACAAACTTTGACGGCACGGGATCACCGAACCAACATATCTATCATTTCAAGTCACAGACTGGGAATGTGATATCAAACGATGCCATTCTGGCTTGATTGTTCATTGGCACCCTCAAGAGAGTTGCCTTTGAATGGTTCAGGAAACTGCCTGTCGGCTGTATCCAAAAGTGGGCGGATCTAGAGAGATTCTTCCTGTCAAGATTCTTTGAAGATGATACAGAAGTCTCCATCCATAACCTTCTCGTCACTAAGCAGAAGAAGAGGAAGTCCGTCAAAGCCTTCGTCAAGAGGTTCCGAACCATGGCTCTCTAGTGTTCGTCAGGTATGACACAGTCTACCTTAGTTGAGACCTGTCGACACAACCTGCAGACCAACATCCTAGCTCGAATAGGGGTTGCAGAATGCCGTTCCTAGAGACAACTGATCTCTCAAGGTGAACAAGCTCAAAAGATTATTGCCAGGATCAAAGCTGAAGAACAAGGTAGGCAGGATCAACCTGAGCGATCGGACCAAGCCCAATCTTCTCCTGAGCAATCGGACCAAGCCCAATCTTCTCAGTCAGAAAGGGAAGATATTACGGTCGCTGAAGCCAATCCTTTCCAGTAGGATGGCGGGTCCAACAACTATCACGTTAACAGTTACCTCTGATAGTCAAACTCGTTAGACAGTGGCTCACTAGGTGATGTGTCATGTCCACCATTTCCCCCTGCACTTGTTCAAGACTGGGGGTTGGTTTATTTGTAGTTCATTGGATTATGAATAATAAATTTTCTGAGTTGTCATGTTCAATATAATACCTCTGTCAACCACAAAATCTATCAAAACTATCACGTTAACATTTACCTCTGATAGTCCATCAACTTGTCAATCCTCTTCAATAGGATGGCAGGTCCAGCAAACTATCACGTTAACATTTACCTCTGATAGTCAATCAACCTGTCAATCCTCTTCAATAGGATGGCAGGTCCACCAAACTATCACGTTAACATTTACCTCTGATAGTC
>BQKN01065410.1:527260-537787 GCA_022839385.1 Asparagus kiusianus
ATGGCAGGTCCACCAAACTATCACGTTAACATTTACCTCTGATAGTCAATCAACCTGTCAATCCTCTTTAATAGGATGGCAGGTCCACCAAACTATCACGTTAACATTTACCTCTGATAGTCCATCAATTTGCCAATCTTCTTCAATAGGATGACAGATCCATAAAACTATCACATTAATATTTACCTCTGATAGTCCATCAATTTGCTAATCCTCTTCAATAGGATGGTAGATCCACAAAACTATCACGTTAATATTTACCTCTGATAGTCCATCAACTTGTTAATCCTCTTTAATAAGATGGCAGGTCCACCAAACTATCACGTTAACATTTACCTCTGATAGTCAATCAACCTGTCAATCCTCTTCAATAGGATGGCAGGACCACCAAACTATCACGCTAACATCTACCTCTGATAGTCATCAATTTGCCAATCTTCTTCAATAGGATGGCAGATCCACAAAACTATCACGTTAATATTTACCTCTGATAGTCCATCAATTTGCTAATCCTCTTTAATAGGATGGCAGATCCACAAAACTATCACGTTAATATTTACCTCTGATAGTCCATCAATTTGCTAATCCTCTTTAATAGGATGGCAGATCCACAAAACTATCACGTTAACAGTTACCTCTGATGGTCCAACTTGCCAATCTTCTTTAATAGGATGGCATGTCCATAAAACTATCACGTTAACAGTTACCTCTGATAGTCAAACTCATCAGATAATGGCCTACCAGGTGATGTGTTTCTATTCCAACTTCATGGATAGTGCCCCACTAGGCGATGTGCCTTGTCTACCTCTTTTTATTCCCCTGCTAAGTCTTAATCAAGACTGGGGGTTGGTTACTTGGAATCCACTGGATTAAGAGTAACGAATCTTTCACATCGTCGAGTTAACATTACACTTTAGACGATCATCACCCCCACAAAGTATGAATGCAGCTTGCATCACTCCCAATTTGTCACGTTAACAATACACCTCTGACAATCAACTTATCAATCCTTGTCAATAGGATGATAGGTCCTCAAAATTACTCAAATCGTAATCTTCCCTAGTAAGATACTAAGTCTTCAAAGTCTTATTCAAATCATAAGTATCAAAATTCATCGTTTCTGATGATAAACACACTTAGCAATTCTCCCCAGTGAGATGCTAATTCCCAAAAATCTTGTGCAAGTCACAAGTACACATTCCTGTCATGATAACATCATACCTCTAACAAAATCAACTTATCAATCCTCGTCAACAGGATGATAAGTCCACAAAGTTGCTCCCCTTGCAACATTCTCCTGTCACGTTAACATTATACCTCTGACAATCCACTTATCAATCCTCGTTAATAGGATGATAAGTCCACAAAGTTACTCCGATTATAACATTCTCTTGTCACGTTAACATTACACCTCTGACAATCCACTTATCAATCCTCGTCAATAGGATGATAAGTCCACAAAGTTGCTCTGATCGTAACTTTCTCTTGTCACGTTAACATTATACCTCTGACAATCCACTTATCAATCCTCTTTAATAGGATGATAAGTCCACAAAGTTACTCTGATAGCAACATTCTCTTGTCACGTTAACATTATACCTTTGACAATCCACTTATCAATCCTCGTTAATAGGATGATAAGTCCACAAAGTTGCTCCGATCGCAACATTCTCTTGTCACGTTAATATCAAACACCTCTGACAAAATCCACTTATCAATCCTCTTCAAGAGGATGATAAGTCTATAAAGTTGCTCCAATCGCAACAAATTCCCGACCAAATCAACTTATCGACTCTCTTCAATAGAGCGATAGGTCCATAAAATACTGTTAGGTTAACATCACACCTCTAACAGTCAAACCCCCAAATGAACTTGTTAATCTTTTTTCAACAAGAATAGCAAGTTTTCATTATAGAATCCCCAGTGGATTAAAGATTTTCTAGAATTATCCTAGTGATAATACAGAAAATTTCTGAATTTCACTCTAAGTAAAAATTCATGCCAAGTTAATATTACACCTCTGACGCTTTCAACTTTCTTTCAGTGTTTCGAATAACACAGGAAGAAACAGTGACAAAGTCTATGTATTCAATATCGTAGCCAGTGATTATCATTAAATCAATAATCTCTGAATCCATACCTTACACGCATGGGGACTTTATCTTGATCCCTAATTAGAGATAAGTCTACGCCTAACACGCGTTACCGGTTAGTCTTTTGCCATGAAAAGGACACCAAAATCCATGCCTTACATGCATGGGGAATTTTATCCCGAATCCTAAGAAGGGATAAGTCGACACCTAATACGCGTTGCCGGTTAGTCTTTCACCGTAAAAAGGACAAAAGTCTACGTATTCAACATCGTAGCAGGTTGTTATTAATAACACCGAAATCCATGCCTCGCATGCATGGAGGAATTTATCTCGATCCCTAATTAGAGATAAGCCTACGTCTGACACGCGTTGCCGGTTAGTCTTTTCCCGTAAAAAATAACAAAGTCTATGTATTCAAAATCATAGCGCTAAGACTAAGAGAGTGTTAGACCCTAGAGGGGGGGTGATTAGGGTCTTATGCTGATCTAATCCGATTTAAATGCCAATTAAAACTAATTAACAAGTTATCCTAGCAAGTATGAAATACAACATGATATATGAGCTAGGATAAGCAATATGAACTAAGGGATATATCCTAGCAATGAGATATGCTATATGATATATGCAAGGATATAAAACTAACACAAGGGGTAAACAATTTTAACTACAAATATGATAGGGCAAAGTGATCAACAAGCAATACACAAAGGCGATGTAAGATATGAACATGAAAAAAAGTGCGCCAATGCAATCATAAACAAAGGATATGTTTACAAGGTTCGGTCCCCACGACCTACGTCCCCGCTCCTCACCTCGAGGAGATACTCCACTATCACAACCCGGTTTGAAAGCCGGAACTTCTACACACTCGGTTTACAAGTTCATCGAAAACTCTCACAAATTAAACACTATGCAATCACACTCTACACCCACACAAGTGTTGGACCTAGCCGTGTCTCCCTCAAGTGCTCGGTTATAACCTCTCCCTAGGTTCGTCAACCGACGCCACTCCTCTTGGAACGATCCCCGACTCTCACCACACACTCCTCACTCGGTGTACAAGTGTATTACAAAGTGATCTCACAATTAAGCACAAATACAATAAATGATTGTTCTCTAATATGGATGAGAACTCTATGAAAGCTCACACTCAATTGTTACAACTCTCACCAACCCAACTATATTATGTATGAAAATACAATAAGCTCATGTGGGTGTGTGTAAACAATGAGTGAAATCAAATCTAACTCAAATAGCAAACTAGCAATAATAAGAATATGAAAATCAATAAAATTGCTAGAGAAAAGAGTTAGAAAAACTTCTCTATAAACACAAAGAGAGGATGAGAAGATATTGAAGATGAAACCCTCAACAGGTGATGCAAACTCCTCTTTGTAACAGCAAACCCCAAAAACAAACTAAACAAACTCAAACCCTTGTTTAAACCCTTGTTTAAAAAAACTTCTTAGCTTGCTTGAAAGAGAGCAGCAATAGGGTATTTATACCCACTCAAAAACTCAGCCAAACCCCTAAGTAAAAGTCCAAAAAGTCCCAGAAAAAATCAGCTCAGAAATAGCCGTTAGGGAACCAACGGATATATTGGCGGTCGACCGAAAATTCTCGCGGTCGACCGCGATCCAGGTTCCAAACGAAGAAAACAAGCTGGGACTTCTTCGGTCGACCGGTGCGGTCGACCGATGGAAATATCGAGCTCTCGGTCGACCACGGCGGTCGACCTACAAACTCTCTGCTGCACGCTGACGAAAGAACATAGGGGCAGTCGACCGGTGCGGTCGACCGAGAACTGATACATGAAAATCTGATTCTGAAAACTGTTTTTCTGATTTTAAAACACTGTTTAAAAATATCAAATAAATTCCAAAAATGTAAAACTTTGGGGAATGATTGTAGACATGATAATAAACATGCTACAATGACTGGTTTCCAAAAAGGACTTCCCAAATGAAAAATATCATCATTTTACAAAATAGTCCAAAACATGAAAATGTAAACACATGAATTTTGACATTTAGGCTAAACCATGTTTTGAAACTTTGCACAATGATTTATATAGACTTAATAAGATATGTATACGATTATTGTTAAGTCCAAAAACTAAGAATACAATATTTTTACAAAATTGCATATTCTATGCAATATATACGAAAACACAATAGTAAATATGAAACATGTAATTTCATATTTATAAACATGAAAACCAAAACTTGTATGTATATATATAACTATATATATATATATATATATATATATATAAAACCAAAATGTGTATGTGTGTATATGATTGAGCTTAGAGTATCTAATACACATAATATAAAAACTAAAACTAGATTACCCAAGCTATGATCTTGATCTTCATTGTAGCTCAACTTGGTACACATGCGGATGAAGCTTGAACTTGATCTTTAACTTGAATTGTATAAGCTTCACCGACATTCCACCAACCTCCTTTGGATATGATCGTTAAAGCTCTATTCCATCCATCCTCCAACTCGTTGTTTGCCTAGAATAAATACAAAAACACAAATACTAGACAAACAACATTAGAAGTAAATTGTTTGTTAAACATCATCAAAACAAAGAGGCCAACAGAGAGTTCATTCTTTTAACACAACGTTACATGTGGAACGGATTTAGACAATCCACATGCTAGCCCGATTCAAATGGTAGTCGGTAAAGGCTTATCAAATCCGTTGATGGCTGAGGGTTTACCAAAAATTCTACGCATGTTTGCAGGTTCATCAGCTTAATGGACGTGAGCCGAGCTTGAAACAGATGAGCTAAAGACAAGTCTCAAAAACTTAGTCAAAAATACACGGGAGCCGCTTCCATGTCTTAAGTCAAAACGCTGAGGTCAGACCCGCGATGCAAAAACCAAATGCCGAGGTCAGAACCGCAATGCAAAAATCGAACGCCGAGGTCATACCCGTGTTCCAAATTCAACAAGCAAGGGGGAGACCCGCGTCTCAAGTTCAAAATGCAGGGTCCACCCCCGCATTCCAGAAGCAGGATTATGGCGCATACCTTCACACAGGTCCTACATGGCAAATCCCTTCAACCAAGATACCTTCGAAGCGAGTGCATAGAACGACTCCTTTACGACAAAAAATCAACAGCTCCAGGATCAGAGTTGAGATCCAAAGTATTCCGAAACTTCATCCCAGTCAACCGCGAACTTTCGAAAACTTTGGCGGGGGTTCTGTAGGCTGTCTAAAAATCACAATAGATAGCTTATCCCCCATCAAACACCGATGATGGAAGTTACAATCTGACGATTTTCAGAAGGCTACAATTTGAAGATTTTCACGTAGATCGCTGAAAGTTACAATCTGATGACCTTCACGACAATGATGAGAGCTCTAGTTCAACAGCATTCACAATCAACATCGGGAGTTACAATCTGACGACTCTCATATTCTCAAGGAGCCAAGACGAAGATTACAAGATAATGATCTTTGCAACGCTATGACAAAAGAGATTAATTGTTGATAATCTCTTCAAAGCAAGACGCAGAACTCATCACCACGCTCTAAGACCAAAACGCGGAGGTCCTCCCCGTGTATCAACAACAAAACGCGGAGGTCCTCCCCGTGTGTCAATAGTAAAACGCTGGAGTCGGACTCGCGTTACAACATCAAAACGCGAGAGTCGAACCCACGTTACAACATCAAAACGCTGGAGTCGGACCCGCGTTACAACATTAAAACGCTAGGGTCGGACCCGCGTTTTTTAACGCCCAGCGAGTACCCAACTCCGCGTCTCCAGTCTAAAACACGGAGTTAGGGTCCTAAACGCCAACTTGGGCGTTTGACTCGTTCAAGCACGAGCTGAACGGTTGCAGGAACCGTTTTCCCTCCATGATCTGAGGGATTTCCGCCCCACTTGGGAGCAGATTAAGGAGGGGCGGTTACACCCCTCTCAACCCCATTATGGAGAGAATTAAGGGGACGGTTACACCCCTTAATTCCCTATAAATATGGGTAAACTCAATTGAGTTCAGGTTGGCATTTTTCGGATCTGGGACTTGGCAGCAAAGGGGGAATTTCTTAGAGCAGAAACGGTCTGAGGGGATCAGCATCATTCTCCAACGGAGATCATCTTCAACTCCAGCAATGAGGAGCTTCCTGCAGCGACAAAGTTTCTTGAAGCCTTCGACCTTGGCTTGTCAAACCGATTTTCGGTTAAATCAACTCTTTCATAGAGTTTTAAACTCATTCAGAGTTATTAACTCATCAAGAGTTTCAAACTTGCCACGCAAGTTCTCCACAACGTCAAATCGTGAGGAGAAGACATCGTTCCAGTGAATCAAAACGTCGGATCGTCAACGGAGAGCAAACTCGACGCGAACATTCAAGGGAGGCACTCTATCGCCACCGTGAAGAACCCAGTTTTAAACAAAGAGGAGAATCAGATTCGTTCTCCTCTCTTTTGTAATCGGAATCTAAATTATAATTGATTTTGAGAGAATACAAATCAATTTTCTTTCATTTCTTTTACATCGAATTTTCCCACGAAACAACATCTTTCCACTCCATCCAACATTTGTCATGGGCTCTTTGTTTCTGATTTGTAGCATCGTCGCTTAGGTCATATCTTTGGTTCTCGTTTAAAAAATTTATTTGAATCAGGAGTATTATGAAATTTAAACTTCTCTACTTTATCAAAATGTACTGGGGTCGATTAGATAAACAAATTACCCCACCATTTTCATCCAATAATAAAATTGCTTCAACCCCATTTGATTTGATTCATTCTAAGATATGGGGATCTGCCCCATTCCCATCATTGTCCGGTTATCGATTTTACGTTAGCTTTATTGATGACTATTCTCGCTACACCTGGGTATACCTCATGCGTGCTCATTCTGATATTTTAAATATTTATAAAGACTTTACAAATATAATTCACACCCAGTTTCATAAACGTATAAAGATATTTCGCTCTGATGGTGCCTCTGAATATATTTCTTCGGCAATGCAATCTATTTTAAAATCTCATGGCACTCTCTCTCAGCAATCTTGTCCACACACTCATGAACAAAATGGTGTTGCTGAGAGAAAACATCGTCACATTCTCGATACCACTAGAGATCTTCTGATATCAGCATTTGTACCTCGATATCTCTAGGCAGAAGCACTTCTGACTGATGTTTACCTTATCAATATTACTCCATCTTCTGTAGCTGGCACCTCTCCATATTTTCAACTTTTCAAATCTCAGTTTCGCTATTCTCTTCTTGGCACTTTTGGATGTGTCTATTTTGTCCTACTTTCAACTCATGAACGAGATAAACTATCTCCACACGCTGCATGATGTATCTTTCTTGGCTATAGCACTGTTCACAAGGGGTATTGTTGTTATGAACCTACCACTCGAAGGCTTCGTATTGCCCGTCATGTGACCTTATTTGAGAATATTTCCTATTATACTACTTCAGATTCAGATCTCTCCTTTGTTCAACCCCCTTAATTACATTCCACTACTATACCTGTATCAGTGACACATATACCTTTGTCTACTTAATTGACTCTCTCCTTCACTCCAATGGCATCAAACGATAGCGCTCTTGATTCATCCACACCTCCTGGACATCCGCCTACTACATCCCCTTTGTAGCAAGATACTCCTATTGATGTCTCCTCTACATCTGTGCCAGCTTCTCCCAATGTGACTCCTCCCCCTCGCTGCAATCCTCCATGAGATCGTCATCCCCCTGCTCGGTATGCTCAATGTGACACTAGCATATATTCTCCTGAATTTGTCTCTTTTCTTGCTGTTATTCACTCTATACATGAACCTAACTCATATTCTGAGGTAGTTCAGTATTCAGAATGACAACAAGCAATGACTGAAGAGTTGGAGGCTTTTCGTCGGACCAACACTTGAGACCTTGTTCCTCTGCCTTCCGGTGTTAAACTGATAAGTTGCAAATGTATTTATAAGGTCAAGACTCGATCTAACGGTTCTATTGAGCGGTACAAAGCTCGTTTTATAGCTCGGGGATTCTCACAAGAGTATGGTATTGACTATGAAGAGACTTTTTGCTCCTGTTGCAAAAATGACATCCATTCACACTCTCATTGCTGTTGTAGCAGCAAAACATTAGCATGTGTATCAAATGGATGCTAAAAATATTTTTCTTAATGGCGATCTGTCTCAGACAGTGTACATGTAGCCGCCTCCTGGCTTTTTTGCTCCTCTAAGACATGTAGTCACATTCGACATGCTATATATGGTCTCAAACAGGCTCCCCGGGCTTGGTTTGAGTGCTTTCGATAACCTCTTTTTTCTGTTGGTTTCATTGAGAGCCTAGCTGACTACGCTTTATTTTATCGGTTCTCAGCCTCTGGTACAGTCATTCTATTACTTTATGTTGATGACATGATAATCACTAGGAGTGATTCCTCTGTCATTACTTCATTAAAGCAGCATCTTCAGAGACAATTTGAGATGAAAGATCTTGGATCCCTTCGTTACTTCTTGGCTATTGAGGTTGCTTCCTTCTGTTGTGGCTATCTTCTCTCTCAGCGAAAGTACATTGCAGATATTCTTGAGCGTGCTACTCTCAGTGATTCTTCCATTGCTACCACTCCTCTCTCCACACTGATGGAAATAAACTTGAAGCTTTGACATGATGATGACAATCTCTTAGATCAGCCTACTCGATATAGGGAACTTGTCGAGCATTGGTTTATCTTTCAACAACACATCCGGATATTGCCTATGGAGTACACATCTTGAGCCAGTTTGTCAGTAGTCCGACTTCTATTCACTATGCAGCTCTCATTCGGGTTCTTCGATATCTCAGTGGAACTATAACCCAATCATTATTTGTCCCTTCAGACTCGTCTTTGTCTCTTCGTGCATATTCTGATGATGCATGGGCTGATGATCCGGACACTCGGTGTTCTACTACCGGCTTTTGTATTTTTCTAGGATCATCTCTCATCTCGTGGCGTAGTAAGCGTCAAGCCATTATCTCTCGTTCTAGTATGGAGTCCGAGTACAGGGCGTTGGCAGACACTATATTTGAGCTAAAATGGCTTCGCACTCTTCTGTGAGATCTTGATGTCTTTGTTACTACCCCCTATCACTTTATACTGTGATAATCAGAGTGTCATCTCCATTTCCACAAATCTGGTCTTTCATGAGCGTACCAAACATATTGAAGTAGATTGTCATGTGGTTCGATAGGAGCATGTTGTTGGCAACATTACACTCTCATATGTTGTTTCTAAGGATCAAGTCACAGATTTGTTTACCAATGCTCAGACAATCTCTCAATTTTGTTTCTTCTTATCCAAACTCTCTATGAACATGTGGTGGGCCACACCCATGAGGATGCAGAAGCAGCAGTTTCGGGCCCACCCGAAACACATGTGCAGTGAGGGCACATGTGCATGCGGGTTTTGTGAAGGCCCAGTTCGGACGTATATGTGTTCACGGGAAAAATCGTGTCTTTCTTCATTGATATCATTGCCATCTCAATAACTGTTTATCGGTTACAAAGATCCGGTCTTTTTATAAGATCCGGTTACAATAAAAATCAAAAATAAAAAAAAGAAAGATTACAAATTTTATCCTTGTTTGCCGAACGAATCGCGAGCTCCTGTTATGCGGTCACTCGCTTTGGTGGGTTCTTTGCCTGCGCCTGGGTTGTTTGCCGTGGACCACCGCGTGATCTCGATCCGGTCGGATCTACACGATATGACGGGTATTATCTCACGAAGGAAATAATAGCCGGGTGGGGTACTAATTCACCAAGGAAATAGTAGCCCAAGTGTCGAAATCGACCAAGCGAATTTGAGACTCTTCTCGGGATCTAAGAACCAAGCTTAGATCCGGAGGAAAATCGTGTAGATCTCAGATCCGATCCCTCTCGAACTCTTGCCTTATTTGGCGTGGATGATCGCCGAGCACCGGATCTCAAAGTCCAAGTCTTCAATCTTCTAAAGCTCCAATCTTTTTTAGATCTGAGATTTCAATCCTGCAGGGCTTCGCCTCCTCCAAAATCCAACCTCCTAACAAATGAACCAAGCCCCCTATTTATAGGCAAACGAACCTGTGCATACGAGCACGTGTACACAACACAAGGGGGGAGGGGCATTGCCGGCCACCTTGGGGTGGCTCGGCTTGGGCCGAGCCACCCCGGGTTGGTTCGGTTTGGGCCGAGTCCCCCGGGTGTGTTCGCTTCGTCCGTCGTTCGGGTTCCGTCGTTCGGGTTCCGATTCGTTGTAGATTTGGACTTTAATTCGGTTTGTGGTTGACTTGGTTTGGAATCGACTTGTTGACTTGATTCCAAATATGGCAGTTAATCCGCTTCTGAGTTCGAGTCCGAAACCAATCTTGATTCGATCGTGATTCATCCAAGTTCGCTCTTGTTTAGATGACTCGGTGATTCCCCGAAATGTTGGTT
>BQKN01065410.1:537797-585775 GCA_022839385.1 Asparagus kiusianus
CTTGGCTTCGGCGTTGGCGAGCTAACGGTCTTGTTTGGATACGTCGCCCGATGGTCCGTTTGTCGAATTGACATCATCGAGCTGTATTGTGGGACCTATAGGCAATTTTATACGCCTACAATATGTTAGACCCTAGAGGGGGGGTGATTAGAGTCTTATGCTAATCTAATCCCAATAAATTGCCAATTAAAATTATATTGATCAATATGTTCTTGCAAGTTGCAAGAGATAGATATGAGTAAGAACAATAAGAATATGCACAAATAAAATATGAGACAAACAAAACACAAACACACGATATGTTTACGAGGTTCGGTTACCACGACCTACGTCCCCACTCCTCACCTCAAGGAGATATCCACTATCACAATCCGGTTTGGAAGCCGTAACTTCTACACACTCGGTTTACAAGTTCACCGAAAACTCTCACACAACAAACACTATGCAATCACACTTTACACACTAAGTGTAGGAACCTAGCCCGTGTCCTCCTCCTCAAGTGCTCGGTTACAACCTCTCCCTAACTTCGTCAACCGACGCCACTCCTATTGGATTCGACCCCGTCTCTCGCCTCACACTTCTCTGGTGTACAAGTGTATTACAAGTGATTCTCATAAATAAAAGTTAAATACAATGATTTATTCTCAAATAACAAGTGAGAACATAATGAAGCCCACACTCACTAAATCACACCCCACAACCCACACTATATGGTATGAAAATATTAAGCTCAATAAGTGTGTGTGATAACAGTGAATGAAACTCAATGAATATAGCTAACTGAAATGAAAATGAAATAACAAGCTATATAAGAGTTTAGAAAACTTCTCAAACAAGAAGAACAGTAGATGATGATCCCAATAGGATTTGAAAGCTACTTCTTGTTGTAGAAAACTTCTCTTGAAAACAAATTGATGAAATCAACTTTAAACAGCTCTTAAACACACTTAGGGTTTTGTTAAACACAAAACTTGGATTTCTTAGGTCTATGGAAGGAGAGCAGCAATGGGGTATTTATAACACTCCAAAACATCAGTAAAAACATAAGTAAAAGACCAAAAAACCAATTTGAAAACAGCTGTAAAAACTAGCCGTTGGAAGTGTACTGACAGTTCGGCGGTCGACCGGTTCGGTCGACCGCGAAGCTCAAAAACACAGAGAATGAAAAATCAAAGCTGGCGGTCGACCGTGGCGGTCGACCGGAAAAGTCTCTGGATGTTTTCACGGTCAACCGGTGCGGTCGACCGCGAGCACATAAAAGCCATATCAGGGAAAAATAACATTGGTGGTCGACCGCACCGGTCGACCGGAATCTGATATATTTCATATGACAGGTTTTTGGGTTATTTTAAAAATTCATTAAAAATATCAAATCAATTCCAAAAATAGTGAAACTTTGGGGAACGTTTCTAAATGATGAAATGAACATGTTTGAAAAGGATTTTTTAGAAAATCAATTTTCATTTGTGAAAACTCCCTGTTTTTGAGAAGTGTTCAGAAAACCTGTTTTTCGTAAACATGAAAATTAACATAAGGCTTGTAAATATGTATATATATATATATTATGCATGTATTGTATGTATATAATGAATTATGAAAGAGCTATAAACATGAGATATAAGATATTGTAACAACGTTTGATGAAAAATCATTTATATGATAGAAAACGTCAAAAATCATGTTAAGTGTACATATATTGAGCTTAGATCTAATCATACAATATATGTAAGTAAACTAAACTAATACCTAGGTAACTCCACGCATATGAACTTGAATCTTTAACGCTTGATTGACGTGTGTTGAATTACCTGTAAAGATAAACACAAAGACTAGAAAATAGATTAGATATAAATTGTTTGACAAATCATCATCAAAACCAAAGGGCCAACAGTATAAAAGATAACATCTTTTTTAGGGTTTTGTGGGGGAAAACGTAGAGGAAGAAAAGAGGGTTAGGCGGTTTTTTGAGATAAAAACCATAGTCTTTTCAGATCTGGGATAGAGAGATCTTGAGGAGAGATAAAAGGAGAGAGTTTTTGAGAGATTTTACAAAAGAAAGGTCAATTTCTTTTGGATAAAAATCAAATCTTTTTTCTTTGAGACGAGCTTGTGGATTGTACAAGTCAACGGTGTTCTCCTTCATAGTATAATCTCCCCTCACACTGGTGGAAAACTAGGCATTGTTGACGGGCATTCCCATCAAGAATGCCTAATTTACCGTCAGTAATGAATATCCTTGACGGCTTCCCGTCAAGGATAAGCCGTCAGCTATAGTCCCGTCAGGGAAGAACTATCCCTGACGGGCAGCCGTCAGTAATGTTTATTACTGACGGCATCAATGTTAACAGCGAGCACCGTCAGTGAAAGTGAAACATCGCTGACGGGAATCCCGTCAGCGATGTTTCACTATCACTGACGGAGATCCCGTCAGTGATAGAAGTTACTGACGACTGATCGTCGTCGCTGAACAGATAAACACTGATGGGAAACCCGTCAGCGATATGTATCGTTGACGGGGAACCGTTAGCGATGACCTTAATATCGCTGACGGGATCCCCGTCAGCAATATTAATCGCTGACGGAAAACCCGTCAGCGATGTACATAATATCGCTGACGGCTAACCGTCAGCGATATATATCGCTGACGGGTTCTCATCAACGATATTATGTACATCGCTGACGGGATCCCCGTCAGCGATACATATCACTGACGGGGTTCCCGTCAGCGATAAGTAATATCAGCTAAAATTTTTTTCTGCTGATTGTATATTCAGTTCTCTGTACATATCAACTCACTGTACATACAAATCTCCAAATGACATTTCATGCGCATTCCAAAACATCTCGAAATGAATACAATCCAAATTTTCCTAATTAAATCTCTCATCCAATCAATTT
Organism: Asparagus kiusianus; assembly: GCA_022839385.1. Taxonomy (NCBI): domain Eukaryota; kingdom Viridiplantae; phylum Streptophyta; class Magnoliopsida; order Asparagales; family Asparagaceae; genus Asparagus; species Asparagus kiusianus. Next base: position 540,696 of record BQKN01065410.1, read on the forward strand.
TCACAAACATTCGAAATATGTACATTCACTTTTCATGATAAGTTCCAAATCCACAACAATTTTCACAACAAACCATACACACATGTCATAAGTTCTAAATCCACATCAAACCATACACACATGTCATAAGTTTTAAATCCACATCAAACCATACACGCATATCATAATCTCAACTATAAAGATATCCACAATATACAAACACGAGTTTAGGATATAACTCACTAAGATAGGTCATCTGCCCTATCCATGTCATCGTCCGCGTTGCCACTGGCGGCTCCATCCCTACGACTCGTGCTCCCAATAGCATCATCTCCACCCTAACAAAAAAATAATTTAAATTTAGAATCACATAATATTGTGTATAATCATGTTTTACATATATAATAAGTATACCTGTCTGCTACTCTCTCCACTACCAGTAAATGCCTTTTGAGTGGCCAAGAAGTTCATAATCTGGCTTTGCACCCGAGTAGGAACCCGCCTTCTACAAGATTTCATTATTTGCCTAGAAACCATCGCAAAAGTAGCAGTAGGCTGGATCACTCGCATAAGCTCCTCTTGAATATCCTCCCACATCTCCTTGGGAATCTGACCATCTAACATATTCATCACAGAGGAAACAAGCTGCATCGCCTGCTGAGTGCAATCCTCCTGCGGCATGTAAGAGGGCCCCGATGGCATAGTCGATGGTGTTGAAATCGACGGAGGCTGGAATTGTGTAGACATCCTCTGAGCTCTAACTCTCATCCACCTGGTCCTCCCTTTTTTGGGAAGTCCACAAACTAAATGGCTCACATTATGATTCTGCTCTCTAGTCAAGGGCTCCTGGCTCTGTGCAACAACATCAGAATATGTGTTTTCCAGAGCTTCCTAGAAGACAAAAAAATAAATTTAAGAATTGGCCTTTTAAAAATAAAAGATATTTACCTGAACAAGTAAAATAAAAGATGAAATAGTTCCACAACTGAGGCGGGCTAAGTGCTAATAAATAGTTGAAGGGTGTTTTGTGCAACATAAAAGTACATGTGAAGAAGGGTGTTAAGTGCTAATAAATAGTTGAAGGGTGCTTTGGCTTGTAAGGTGATAGGAAAAGTTTTGTCATCAGCAATTCAAAGGTTTTAGAGAATAAAACCAAGTAGATCAATCATGTTACCGTATGTTATTTCTTATGCATTGTTATATCCTAACAAGCAAGCCCCTAATACGAATGGGTCATAGTAACTCGGGAAGGAAATGGAACACTAAGTATAAACTTGTATTAGTGTTACATGATGTATTGTTTTTGTGGTTGCTTGCTTGCGTCAGTGCATAATAAGGCATTCCTGTAGTATTCTGAGTCAATAAAATTTTGTACACTACTGTCAAACACAACAACACCAATTTGAATGGGACACTTGATGCCACTCCTTTGAGCTCCTATTTCTAACTATTATACCGGTTTATCTTAATTTCTATGCATGAAGAAGCTCGCATTACCTTAGATGTATGCATGCATCTTAGTTAACACATTCACACATATAATTCATGTACGATAATTAAGATGACCAAAAGAAGAGTGCAAACAATAAATTCCCAACAAAAGAACAAGCTAATAAGAGCTAAGATAATTAGTTAACCTGCATTTTCTTGGCCAATTCTAGCTTTTGTTTCCTATTCTCATTGTCATCGTACCCCTTCTTAAATTGAACCATCGTTCTCCTGTGCAGTTCTGGGAGCGGGATAAAGGGAGCGTTCTGAGATTTAAAAATATATTTATTAGTTTTATTTATCAAATATTCTAAGAAGCGGAGAGAATATATATAGAAGATTAAAAGACTTTATACCGTTGTCCTATAAAATTGATCCTCAATCTGGGCAAATGAAGTAGTCCCCGTATGATGATCATAATCTTTTTTCCATCGATTAAGTTTATTTCTCCGACATTTTTTCTTCAATATGAACAAAGAGAATTTTAGTGCATGGTATAATATACAATGAAATATATCACTAGTTTCAGATAAATAACTTGATGATAATTAACTACTATACATATTTACCTGGTGCTCCTCTTGGCCCCACAATATTATAAGTACAGCTAAGTGCTCAGGCTCAACCCTCTTATCTCGCTTGTATATCCTCTCCCAGTTGTGAGTGAAACAATCAAAGTATTTCTTCTTTATCTCATGTCTCCACAAAAATCAATAATAACCTTCACTATTTTTTTATTCTGCATAGTACTGCGTAGTGCCACAGGTAGCAATTGATGAAGAAGCACGTGATAATCATGAGTTTTAAGTCCTAATATCTTCCTTTCTTGTACCTAGACATTGTTCGATATGTTTGCGGAGTAACCCTCTGGTAACTTTATTGATTTGAGGACTTGACAAAATGTTTGCATCTCAACTTTCGACATTGTAATACGAGACGCAGGCAACTCTAATCTGTTATTTCTGACAATTTTTGGATGCAGTTCCTCTCTAATGTTCAATGCAGTTAAATCTTGACGAGCTCGTAGATCATCCTTTGATTTATTAGCATCTTGCAACAGTGTGGGCAAAAGATTATCACAAATATTTTTTTCAATGTGCATAACGTCCAAGTTGTGACGTATTTTTAGCTCTTTCCAATAGGGGAGTTGAAAAAAATGCTGAATTTTGTCCATCCTGAAGGTAATTTTACGACTTCAGCCCCATCACTCACCACTTGTGCTTGTCTCTTTCGTTTTGGTATCCTTTTGTTAATACACAAGTTCCTTACTCCAAGTAAATCTTCTTTCGAATAGCGCTTCTTTCCAAACCTGACGGCAGGGAACCTCTCAAGCAAATATACAATCTGATCTCCACGTAATGGACACGGAGCATCTCTCTTCACAACAGTATCATCAAAAAACTTGCTCCATTTTTTTGTTCTGTACCTGTGTTTTATGTTCAACCACCTTCTATTAAACCAATAACAAAACTTTCGACTGTGCTGCAGATAAAGACCTTTGAATTCTGGACCACACACTGGACATGCATATGTTCCCTTTGTAGACCAACCTGAAAGATTCGCGTAGGCTGGAAAATCATTAATTGTCTATAGTAAAATAGCACGTAGTCTGAAAGACTGCTTTGCATGAGTATCATATGTCATAACCCCTTCAGTCCAGAGTTGTTTTAACTCATCATTTAGCGGTTCTAAAAACACATCTATGTCATTGCCTGGTGCATGCTTGCCCGGTATCAATAATGAAAGTATCATATACGGTTGTTTCATGCAAAGCCAATGCGGTAAGTTGTAAGATGTTAATACAACAGGCCATGTAGACCAACCAGAACTCATTATCCCAAATGGATTAAATCCGTCGCTAGACAAACCTAGTCTAACATTCCTGCACTCATTCGCAAACGAAGGAAAAGTTCTATCCACATGCTTCCATGCCTCTGCATCAGCCGTATGTCTGATTTCACCATCATCAGTACGTTCCTCCATGTGCCACCTCATTTGCCTAGCAGTGTCTTTATTCATATGCAACCGTTTAGCCTTGGTATTAAGGGAAAATGACGCAGGACCTTTGCTGGAATCTTCTTTTGCTTAAACATAGACCTTGCTGTCCCATGTGTTGAATAATTTTTGTGTTGTACCCATCGTGATACTCCACAAATTGGACACTCCTGAAGATCTTTTTTATCTTTATAGTAGAGGATACAATCATTACGACATGCGTCGATTTTATTGTAATAAAGTCTTATAACGGAAACAATCTTCTTTGCGTTATCATAATTTTCTGGTATGCTCTCTTTTCCATTTGGAATGACTTTTCTCAGCAACATAAGCAACATATTAAAATATTTATCTGCCATTCCACTAAGAGACTTTATACACAAAAGACGCAGCATAAATGATAACCTGGTGAACTCGGTGCAACCCTCGTACAGATCATTTTCATTGTCGTCTATTAATTTCATTATCTGTGCCAGCTCCTCATGATCAGTACGTCCAAGTGGTAACTTTCTGATATTTAGCCTGTTTTATATGGTAAAATTTGATAAGTTTTCTGGTCTTCTCTAATTAAACTTAGGCATGGGCGAAGGTTTCAACAACAGTCATGCCCATAAACAACCATAACGAGTCTGAGACTTCAGTGTCTAAAAAAACTCACCGCATGCATTCAAAGTTCAAAGTCCAAAAACTTTATATATCTAATGACTAATTACATATTGATGGTTGAACTTAAAATGATGCAGATAGTATAGCATACATATTATATATCATCAAGTCAAATTGATTTGATAACTATTGTTCTTAATGAACTTTTCTCTCAGAAAGGTGGAATTAAGGTAAGGTCAAATTCTGTTACCGAAGTTACTTATGTCGTTATTTTCTTCATGACCTTTTCTCTCAGAATAGCGCTATCTCTGAACCCATTTAGAGATGAACTCCAGACAAAAATTATTTCACTAGTGATTGCACTTTAGACTAAAACCTGTCATGCTATATAACCACTTTATTACAGCATATGCTTAATTTTGTTTAAGTCTGTATGTTAAACTTTACAAATAAAATGAGATTCAACTAGATTACAGCTATTTGTAAATATCAGCCAGCTTGGTCATTTTAGAACTAATTATGTATAATTTCTATACACCAAAATGTGACAATGACCAAAAATTACCGCTTGGATCTCCTGCAATGCAATCCAACAAAAAGTAAGACTCACTTGGACCTCCTGCACTGCTATCAAAGAAATCAAATCTTAAATTAGTAAAAACAACAAAACCTAAAATCAGAAAAAAATTAAAAAAAAATTGAAAAAAAATCAAAGGAATCATACGCTGCAGGTGAGGAGATGAGAGAGCTCCAGCGACCCCACTGTTCGAGTCGGCACGGGGGCGGTGCGACGGCGAGCTCCAAGGTCGACGATGAGCTCGATCGGGGACATGGGCGGTGGAGTCGAAGAGGGGGAGGGGAAGGTGATGGCGCGGGCTAGGCCGGCCGCGAGAGTGAGGTGATGGCCGACGGCGAGTGGCTGAGCTGAGAGAGGGGAAGTCGAGGGCGCGCGACGGTGAGGAAAATTAGGGTTTCTGTGGAAAAAAGATTGTCAGCGAATTAGTTATAAAGCTCACATCGCTGACGGGTTTCCCGTCAGCGATGTTTACAGCCCGTCAGTGATGTTTTCATCGCTGACGGGTGCGAATAAACGCTGACGGGAACATTGCCGACGGGAGTTCCCGTCAGCGATATAAACAACGCTGACGGGAGTTTCCCGTCAGCGATGTTGCCGTCAGGGATACTACTATTTCCACTAGTGATCACCCCTTCCGTGGACGTAGAAAAGTTTGCCGAACCACGTAAATCTCGTGTCTTTACTATTTTCTGGGTGTTGGCTATTGCTTGTAGGTTCCCTCGACAATTTAGTCCTAGAACTGATGAGAGGAAGAATGCATATTTCACTTTGTTGAGATATTTCACTTTCTATTCTTGTTTCCTTTGTGAAACGGGAATATAGAGGTTGGCTCAAGTTTTTATGAAAATAAAAGCTAGGGCTTTCTCTTCGGTTATATCGCTTCCGCGGCGTGAGGGCATGACTCTGCGCCCAACACTCTCGGTTTTTTAAAATCTAACACCGAGATTCGAAAAGCGAGTGAGAATCCATCAATGGGGTTTTTCTGAGTTTTGAGATGGAGAGGGGTACAACCATTGAGGGAGATGGAGGCGTAGATGGAGAGGAGCAAAATGCACCAGTCTGAAACTTATGTACCCAAGCCTGATCCACCGTGGTAGATGCGGATTTTTCATTTTTCATTTTTTTCCTTAGGTTTTTGCATATGTAGTCCTCACGTTTTTCATATTTGCAAAACAATCCATCAATTCTTGGTATTTGCAAATGTACTCTCTAATTCTCTCGCTTTGATTTTTTCTACCTCTTCCACTTAACAATTTTAGTTTTTAAATTAGAAATGGTTGCGGACCTGTTGGAAATTATTGGAAATCTTGATATTGTGTTGTTTAAAAAAACCAACATTCTTAAGTTAAGAGCGGTAAAAATACTCGATATTATAGTTTTGAGGGATAATTTTGCAGACATCAACATTGAGATTACAAATATTAAATATTTGAGGGATATATATGGGAAAAACCCCTTTCTCTTATCACTAGTTACAAACATAAATTCAAGAATAGTATTTAGCCCCTGTTCAGTGGACTAATTTGTCAGCTTCAGAGCTCCTATGGCTTTAGAGTGTGGAATTGACATAACTCTAATAAATGCTAATCTGGTTCTTGAGCTGAAGCATAGGTAAACAACAAATTGATATTAAATCCTTATCATGAATAGGGGCAAGCTCTCATATATGCATACAAGATAACCAATGACAAGTAATTATAGGCTAGATACAACATAAAGCCACCTAATGTTATGTACAATGGGCTATATTTGTCTAGGCTATACCTCAATATTTATTGTCTTAATCTTGTGCCAAAAAATTTCCCATAAGGTATAAGGTGTATCATCTATTTATTGCTTTCTTTTTGTGATTTGCTTTGAATAGCATGAACGTAAACAACCTCACTTGTGCAGAGAGTCGTGATTAAGAAGGTTCCACTTCGCATCGCTTGGTTGTTAGAAAATACAGAGCACGTGTAGGTGCAACTTTTTTCCTTTACTGTTTCTTGTTAGGGCTTAGAATCTTGTATTGATAAAATTCTTCGGGTTGGTTCAAATTTAAAAAAATAAGAAACAACCTCTTTAGGAAATCAATATCTTTCTTTTCCTTAGTTTGGAATTTAAGAAAACATCATTAATAAAAAAAAGTAAACAAGCACCTCAGGTTCACTTACCGCACGTAATGGACAAATATTTTTTTGTTCAAACTACAGTGGTAAGCACATCTATTATTTATTTGAATGTACATCAATTGCTTCCAATGGTTAAAAAAAAGGGGCAACGCTTATGACCAATCCTTCACAAGAGATATCTAGCATCGCAACACCCTTCAACAACTACCATGGAGTAAAAAACTTTATAAACTCGGTGTAAGAGAAATGAAAATATACAAGGGCTGTTATAGATAGGGATGAGTGGAATGTGATCATAAGATTTATACTGCTCTTAAACTTTGCAAAAGAGGACCAAATAAGAGGGGGGGGGGGGGTGTTGCATTTTTGGGGTTGTGCAAATTACCCAAGTATTCAATGTAATTTTTTTTCTCGTAGGGAGATGCAAAGGTACATGGGCCATTCAGCTAAGTCTCGAGCAATGATGGCACAATTGGAGAACATAGAAATAAGAATGGCATGAAAGTAAAAGAATTGAAGATAAAATTGAGGAAAGTTGAGCATGAAAATATCTTTTTGAAAATATATATCCTCTTCCTTATATTTCTTTGTTTGGTATTTTTTGTAGTAAATATTCAAATATATCGTATGAAAACGTATTGAAATAAATAAGGTCCAATTTATGATTGAAGATTGTTTGGAGATAAGGCTCAGAAGATGGCAAAAAAAATCCAAAATATATCCAAACCAAATTGAATAAGAAAAAAGCATCATAGATATGTAGCAGACGTAAGTACCAACATGGGAAAACATCATATCATACTCCCTTTAAAAGTACGAGTTCGGGAAAATCTTTCTATAGTCCATATTATCATTAGCTTTTTTTTGAATATCACATTGTTATCCTAATATATTCTAATTATCCTATCTTCTTTGAATTGGTAATTAAATGATTTGTTCTATTCATAATGCGACTTAACATGTTACTGGATAAAAGAGATACGTTTTATATAATTCAAATCCTTTACTTATTTCAGTTCATAGAGAAATCTAAAAAGCATATGCTAACCAATACCTAAAAGTTTTTGGAGTTTGTAAAAAATATTCTCCAAGTTTTTTCAAATGCAAAGACGTCCCTACAAATTCAAAATTTTATTAAAGCATCTTAAAATTACAAAATTTACTTATTTTAATTTAGTGAGAAATATGAAAAACATATGCTAGCTAGAAATTTTTTAACTTTGGAGAAAATATATTGTAAGTTTTAAAAATTATAAAAACACCCATAAAATTCAAAATTTATAAAAAAAAGACCTTAAAATTTTAAAACCTATAAACACACTAAAATTTTTAAACCTATTCTATTTTATTTTTAGGGTTTCCCTATAAATAGGGATGTGACAGCTACGTTTTTTCTGTTGTTGTTTCTGATTTTTAAGAGCGATTTTAGCAACGATTTTCAGAGAAAATCCAGCACTTTAAGATTAGAGATCTTAGAGAAAGAGATACCAGTTTGTGGTGTGGCTCCCGAGGATATTAGCACGTTTGCCGAACTTTGTTAAATCTGGTGTTCTCTCTTCTTTATTTATTCTTTCCTGCAAGTTTTTTGTTTTGCTGTGATTTCTTGCTAGCTATTCTTTCGACACGAGATCCGAAGGGCACAGGTTGACGATTGTTTCCAACACCCAACACACTTGAAAGTTTTTCAGACTAGTGGATAACATGAGCACGTTGAAGAGAGTAGGACACACTATCTACCTCTCCATGAATTTGTGCATTATCTCCAATTCCTCATTTCTCTTGCCAATTTTCTTCTTACCTTTCTCTTTACCACCAGAGGGAGTAGGAACATTTTGAGGAGTAACTCTAGTAGATGTACGGTTTTTTTTTTGCAAGTCCACTTCATCATTGAGATTATCAGTATTGCTGGTTGCATTAAGATTCACTTCCTCTACCTCTTCACCCTCCTCTTCTTAGGGCTTGTAGATCTGGCTCGCATGAAAATATTTCTTGCTAAATCTCCTCTAGCATCGTCATCTCCCATGCCTCCGATCACTTCTCATTCAATGCTGAGGTGATCTCTCCTCCAGTCGTCAGCCAACACCTGTAAAGCAGGAGCTGACTCGGCTGCCAGCACATGCTTCTTTACCGCCATCATGTGCTCGTCCACAATGACGATTTTGCTCTTCCAACACCACTATAAATAAGAGGTGTTGTTCTAATATTAAAAGAGACTTTTACTACTTCTGACTTTTAACTGGTTCTGTGATCTGCATATTATATTGCACCTACAAGAACTCATCTTATGTCTTAAGTATTTCTTTGAATATCATTGTCGATTTTTCTCTGATACTATAAAACAAATGTTAGCACATAATACATACAACATATAATATTTATTATCATCAAAATAAACATATATTAGGGTTAAGATTCCTAACACTACTCACAACAACGGTGCCGAGGAGATATCGATGTTAGGGTTCAGGGAAGGGAAGAAGGATGAGAGGAGGAGGAGCAGCAACACCGGCATCGGTGATGGTGCTAGGGAAGGAGGACGTAGGTTTGAGGTGTTGGGTCTTGTATTGAGATATGAATATGTGCTTTTTTGATGGTGAAGAGCGTAGGAGGATAGGAAGAGAGGAGAGATGAGTAGTCAATGAAAGTTAGAATTAGGAGAGAAGAGGAGAAGAGGAGAGAGGAGCAGATGAAGGGGCTTTTAGTGGAAGGAGACGGTAAAATGAGGACCCAGTAAAATACAAATTTTAAAACCAATACATAATAGAATTAATACGGAGAGTTATGACACATCAAGCTTTGATTTTTAGAGCATTGATTCCAAAATAAAAATAAATTATAGTTGTAGCTGTACTTTTAATGTAGAACATTTTATGAATTCTGCCTGCAGACAGACCATTAGGGGCTGTTTGGTTGTATGTTTTTACAATGTAAAAGGATGGAAAATGTAAAAAAGTGGGTCCCAATGTCAGCTTTCATCACTTTCAATTGTTTGTTTGTAGTTGTGAAAATAGTGTAAAGTGATTTCATATGCTGATGTGGCTTGTAAAGTGATTTCATAAAAAAAGACATGATTTTAGGAGAAAACTGACATTGAAGTCAGAAAAAAAATAATAAAAAATAATTCCAACCAATATGATCATTTGAGTAGGGACCACTTTTTACACTTTTCAAACAAACAATTAAAGTTACATTTGCAAACCAAACAAGCAATTTATGATTCCAATGAAATAAAAAACAAACAAAGAAAAATATAAAAGTGAAATTAATGAGGTGGACAATAACTTTCCAAGTTCTATCATAAATACACAACTTTACATGAATTATAAGAAAGCCTGTTTTTAAGGGAAAATTTCTCTTGAAAGCCTGCCAAAAGTGTTAAAAGTGACACTTTTTGGCAGGCTTTCAGCCAAAATCTTCTTTTTTAGAGGTGATTTGGGCTGAAAGTATGCCAAAAAGTGACGCTTTGCAGGCTTTCAGGAGAAAAAAATTCTAACCAAACAGCCCCTAACAACATCCAAACAGCCCAACACCCTTTAAAAAAAATCTGGCAGCTGTATATCCAACGAAAGCAAAACGGTTATGCCACGTCATCCTCTCTATCTCTATATCTCTCCATTCTCGAAAACCGCTCACAAAACACCTCACACCCGCCGCCTGCCCCCCCCCCCCCGCCCCCCCTCTTCTCTCTTCTCTCGTCTCTCGTCTCTCTCTCTGCAATGGAGGTGAGCATCACCGCCAAGCCCAAAACCCTAGCTTCTTCCCTACCCCTATCCTCCCAATTCCAGCTCCCCGCGTCAATCCGCAGACAATTCCTCGGATGCGGAGCGCACCTGAGGCCCAGCGGCCTCCGATCCCGGGCCAGAAAGAGGAAATTAGGGTTTCGAGTCCAGTCTCCGAGGTGCTTGTTGAGCAATCCGATGGACGAGGGCTCGATTCTCTCGGTCGCTGCCGCAGTCGCGACCTTGGCGACTATGCATCTTGTGTACATGAATTATAAGAAAGCGAGGAGTGGTGATGCTGCCAAAGTGAGTTAATCTCAATTTTTTTTTTTGTGTTCTTGATGGTTGATTTTGATGTGGAGTTCCTTGAATGGGAAACACGTGCTGTTTTCGAGCTTGCAATTTGCTAATTGAGAGCATGCGTTAGGGCTTAAATTAGAATGATTTGAGTTTGACTTATCTAGAACTTGCGGTTGGATTATGATATCTTGCATTAGAAGAGGCTCTGAGAAATTCCCACTTTGTATGAATGTTTGTTGTACTTGTTCTCACCTAGGAGCTGGACAGGTACTACAGTCCAATGTATGTGCGGCCGAGGAAAGTGCACAGTGCAATGTAAGATTTTGCTCGTGCTTAGCATTATACATATGTGGTTGGAGCAGGCAAGTGATACTGTACTCTGGTTCCAGGACCAAGAGTACAATCATAGGCCATGTTCTATACTAATTTGAATTCGGTAATATCACGCCGTAAGAACCCCACATCAAAAAGAAATATAAAAGGTAAAGACTATTAAATGAGAGTAAGCAAGCTAATAAATTCATGGTTGTTGGTTTAGACCAAAACTAGATCAACGCACAGATGATGGATTTTGCCGTAGATTGCTCAGAAGACATAGAACAGTGTGGTTTGCAGCTCATATGGTGGAAAATCTAATTACAGCAGCGGTCATGTTGCAACTCAATGGTTGCCGGCATTGACCAAGTCGTTGAAGGGCACATGATATCCTATGGATTTTGACACATACTTACAAATGTGGGCAGAGATTGTAGGGTATCCTTATATAAGTATAGTCTCCCAGAAAGATTAAGAAAAGATTGTAGGGTATTCTTGTATGAGTATAGTCCCCCAGAAAGATTAAGAAAGAGTGATCGATTTAAATAGGTGGTTGGAAGTACTTAAGAGTTTAATATTTTGGATTTATTTGGCTCTGGACCTATGTTTCTCCTCAGGTCATCCGATCATCTCACAAACTCTCAAAAAATTCTAGAAGAAAACAAAAGTAAGTGTAGGTCAGAACCCTCATGCTAAGAAGGAAGGGAAGGATATTTAGGACCATACTTCAGTGAAGGGCACATGATATCCTGTGGATGTTGACACTTGCATACAAACATAGGGGGAGAGTGTAGGGTATTCATGTATGAGTTTGGTCCCCCAGAAAGACTAAGAAATAGTGATGGATTTAAATTAATGGTCGGGAAGTACCTAATGTTTTAATTTTTTGGATTTATTTGGGTCCAGACTTATGTTTAAGGTCCATTTAACTCCTCAGGTCATCCGATTATCTCTCAAAATCTCAAAGAATTCTAGAAGAAGACAAAAATCTAGATTGAAACCCTCATGCTAGGGAGGAAAGTAAGGATATTTACGATCATACATTTAAATTAAGATTTAAGGGCGATATGTAAGTAATCAAAGAGCGATAATATCATAAAATGTGAACCTTCTTCACCAACAGATGGGGTTTTTTTTATCAATGGGGAGTTTGTTTTCTATGTACTTCCTTGTATGTTGTATCAGATTAGCGGAAAGGTTACTCCTCTCGAGATCTGATGCTGCATTTTGAATTTTGGCAGAAGAGTTAGGATTCTATGGTTAATGAAGACCCCAAGTCTCTCCCCATTATGCAGTCAGGTTTTCCTGAATCTTGTTAAAATCTTGATTTTTTTGGTTTCTTTCATCTTTTGTATTTGTTAATATATTTGCATACGTTGATCCACGATGTTGATTGGGTGGTTGGTGGAGATGGGGGACTCCTCCTTTGAGAGCTTAAAAGAAGCTTTTCAATTTTTGTTTCATAATGAGGAAAATAGAGAAAACCTAATTCCTTATTATAAAATCTCTTGGGCTTATATAGGCCCCTACAAACACAACTTACAAATAACCCCATTCATATTATTAATATGTCAACACTCCTCCTCAAGATGGACGAAAGATATCCACTAAGCCCATCTTGTCACATTCTTTAATCATCTCTACCGAGCTAAGTCCCATAGTCAGACAGTCTGCTGCATGATCCTTAGTTAGAACATGACTTAACTCTAGTAGTCTACTGTCCAACTTCTCTTTGATGAAGAACCTATCGATCTCGATGTGTTTGGTTCTATCATGCTACACTGGGTTGTTGGTAATACCGATGGCTGACTTGTTGTCACACCACAGCTTTATCTTGGCTCCTTGATCCAGCTTCAGCTCTACTAGCATACTCTTCAGCCACAACAACTTCGCAACTCCCAAGGCCATAGCTCTATACTCTGCCTCAGCTGTCGATCTCGTCACCACTGACTGCTTCTTGCTCTTCCACGAGACCAAGTTGCCTTCTTTAAAGATGCAATATCCTGAGGTGAACCTCCTGTCATCAGCATAACTAGCCCAATCAGAGTCGCAGTAATCCTCAATGCTCACGTGTTCATTCTTCCTGAATATCAGCTTTTTTCCGAGGGTACTCTTTAAATACCTCAGAATCTGGTACACTGCGTCCATATGACCCTTTCTCGGATCACGCATGTAGCGACTCATCACGTCACTGCAAAAGAGATATCAGGACGTGTGTGACTCAAATAGATTAACCTGCCCATCAGCCTCTGGTATCTGTCATGATCAACTGGTTCTCTAGCCTCAGCACCCAGTTTGAACTTCTGATCGATCAGTGTAGTTACATGTTTGCACCCTAACATCCCTTTCTCTTTGAGAAGATCCAGTGTATACTTCCTTTGAGATAGGACAATCCCCTCCACTTCTCGAGCTATCTCTATTCCAAGAAAATATCGAAGCAAGCCAAGATCTTTCACCTCGAATTCCTTACTCAGTTTCACTTTGAGTTGGACAATCTCCTTCTCATCATCTCCTGTAATAATCATACCATCTACATATATCGCAAGCATGGTAATGTGACATTCACTCCGTCGAAAGAACACAGTTTGATCGGCGTTAATCTGTTGGTACCCATACCTATCATAGCCCTCCTAAATCTATCGAACCAAGCACGAGGAGACTGCTTCAGCCCATAGAGAGACTTTTTAATCTGTAGACCTTACCCACTATCTGATCTGTGTTGAATCCTGGTGGTATCTCCATGTATACCTCTTCCATCAGATCTCCATGAAGAAATGTATTCTTCACATCATTGCTCTAGGGGCATTATTTACTATCTGATCTGAGTAGCAGAATATCCCACAAAGATGCACTTCACCGCTCTAGGGGCAAGCTTCCCGACGGATGATCTGTTGTCCTTCACAAAGCACGCACAACCAAACACTTTTAGTGGAAGCATCCTATCATTATTTTCCTTCAACGTCTCACACAGAGACTTCCAATCCAGCACTCTCGAGGACAATCTGTTGATCAGCTGAGCTACGATCAACACTGCTTGCTCCCATAATGTTTCTGGGGCATTCATGGAGATCATCATGCTTCTAGCAACCTCTAAAAGATGTATGTTCTTTCTTTTTGCTATCCCATTCTGAGCTGGTGTGTATGGACATGTAGTCTGGTGCTGTATTCTCCGAGCTGTAAGTATTCCCAAGCACTTTGTTATTATATTCTGTCTCATTATCTGATCTTAATACCTTCATCACTGCTCCGTATTGAGTCTGAACATACCTATGAAAGTTTTGGAAGCAACCAAACACTTCACTCTTATTTTTCATCAAGTATAACCAAGTAACGCGAAAGAAGCAATCAATGCAGGTAATAAAATACTTGTATCCATTCGTAAAAATTATGGAACAAGGCCCCCAAACCAAGGTTTTAAATATCGGATGTCGGGTTCATGTCGGATGGCTGAAATCCATATCGGATAGCGAAAATCGGGGATATATCGGGGGACATTGACTAAATATCGGATTGTCATATCAGGTAGTACGCATATGTATAATATCATGTCCTAAATGTAATCTAAGCATTCATAAATTCAATATAAGTATATTTTATAAATTCTATAGACTAAACATATAAATAAATAAATAATATATGGATTTGGGTTCATAAATTCTTTCTATCGGGTTCATAAGGAACCCTTAAACATGAGAACGAGTCAAACGGGTTTGGGTATTTATTACTAAACCCAAACCCGATAACAAAAAACAATCTTAAGAAAGTACCATATCGGTCGATTTTTCAAAGCTAAAAATAGGTCGATATGCCCGATATGACCCTAATATTTTCGATTTAGCCCTGAAATTCGATATACGAGTTGAAAACGTTCATGTCGTGTCGGTCAAGCGCTCAAACCGATATGTCGGCCGACATGTCCGACATGTCGGCCGATATTTAAAACCTTGCCCCAAACATCTGAATGTATCAGGTCAAATGCATAAGAACTCCTATGACCAGAACTAACATAAGAGCTTCTAGTAAGCTTTTGAAACTCATATGCATCACACACAAGTTTTTGTTTATTTGCTTTCTCAAATAAAGATGGATACAATCTACTTAAAACACTAAATGATGAGTGTCCCAAGTGCTGGTGATGAAGCATCAACACATTCTCAGCACTCATCTCAGATCCTACTCCTGCTCTCTCTACCACTGACACCAACGCTGAATCCAAACCTTCACGATCCAGGTACCACAGTCCATTACTCTATGTACTAATCCCAAGTCTCCGTCCTGTCCCATTCTCCTAAAAGATCACATTGGAAATGAAAAAACAATGCATTTTAGTTGGAGTATGATAGCACTAATGGACAAAAGATTGATTGGAAAGGAAGGAACATGCAAAACATTGGACAAAGTTACAGAACCTGTACAATTGACTGTACCCTTATCAATCACTGGCTAAAATATACCATCAGCTATTTGGATACTATCAGCCGATGCTAGGTGAGTATATGATGAGAACTCACTAACATTACCTGTCACATGTCGAGACGCACCGGAGTCGACTATCCATTCTGATGATCTATCGGGAGACATAAAAACAAGAGCATGTATGTCATCAGTATCTTTGGTCAGATGAGCATAAGTAGCAGTGTTACCTCTGGCGAAGAACGAAGTAGATGCCTCCTCAGTCCCACTCCTCCTGTCTCCATCTCCTGCTACTCTCTGCTTCCTCCTGAGTATCTCCAGGAGCACATAATCCTCCTCAGTAAAGACCATCTCAGCTGCTTCTTCTCCCTCTGCTACCATCAGATTTGCCCGGTTGCCTGCTCCTCTTCCATCTCGTCAACCCCTACGGTCACGATCACGACCTCCGAACTATCCACGTCCACCCGAATCTCCTTCCTTGAGTGGCTTGGTGCAAACATGTCTTAGATGACCCACTTCACCGCAGTTGTAGCACTGTTGAGTCTTCCCCTTGGATCCAGTGTTGCTAGAGACTACCGGTGCTGACTTCACCACAGGAAGTTCACCTGTCCCCGCTTACAGCCTAATGCGAGTCTCCTCCTGGATCATGATCGAGACTGCCTCCTCAAGCGTGGGAATCTTCGGCTGAGCTAGCGACAATGCAATCCTCTGAGCAAACTCTGATGCCAGCCCCTTGAGAAACATCATAGTCATCTCCTATTAAAAAATCTCTCGTTCTTTACACTCCGGGTCCTTACAGCTCGCCCGAGGTGAGAAGTGATCATAATCTAGCCACAGACGTTCCAGTTCTGTAGTATACTCCTGTACAGTCCTTTCTTCCTGGACTGTGGCGTCAATCTCTCCTTTGATCTGGAACACCCTCAGGTTATTCCCAACCCCATCATAGGTCCTCCTTAACTTCTTCCAGACATCCTTCACCTTCTCAATGCCATCCACTGTGACGGCGATCGACTGGACCAATGAGTTGAGGAGCCAGATGTACACCAACATATGAGTAGATTTCCACTCATCTCCTCCCGACAAGCCCTCAGCCGACTCTGTCTTCTTTCCTATCAAGTACCCCTCCAGGTTTCTCCCTACAAGGGTGTATCTCACTCGTCGTGATCAGCTCATGTAAGTAGCTGGTCCATCAAGCTTCAGATCGATGGGTGGAAGTTTCAACTTTGTCGGTGGTCGTGTCGCGCTCTCACCAGCCGACAACTTCATCAACTGCATCAAAGTTAAGACCTCCGCGGGGTTCAATTTCTTGATGATCTCCTCCATCGATCAGGCTTTAGATCAACCACCTGTTCTCATTCTCTTCGAACCCTTGTTGTGCGTAGTGAAAATTTCGGCAACACTTCTGCTGCACAACAAGAGTAAGATCTCAACTAAATTCTTGTTTCTCAACGGAAACAAGAATCGACAGTGATATATCTCAACATCGTGAGATATACACTCTTCCTCTCATCAGTTCTAGGACTGACATGTGAGGGAATCAAACAAGCTACACATACTCTCATCAGTTCTATGACTGATATGTCGAGGGGAATCCAACAAGCTACACATCATCAGCGCTGGGTTGGCGGCGGTTAGGTGCGGGTGGCATCGGGGTACGGAGGCACGGGATGCGGGAAGGAAAGCGGCTAGGCGCGGGTGCAGGGTGGTTCAGCGGCAGCAGCAGGGTGGTTCAACGATGTGAGGTATGGGTGTGGTTCAATGATGTGGGGTATGGGTGGTTCAACGGTGCGGGGTGGCAGCAGTGGGTTGCGGGGTGCTTCAACGGTGCGGTGTGGTTCAGCGGTAGCGCAGGCGCTGGGTTGGAGACAACGAGATACGGGGGAAGCGGCGTGTGGTGGCAGCAACTCGAAGGGAAGAAAAGGGGGGGGGGGGGGGCTAGGGTTAGAGTTGGTGGCGGCTAGGCTCTGATACCATGAGGAAAATAGAGAAAACCCTAATTCCTTATTATGAAATCTCTTGGGCTTATATAGGCCCCTACAAACACAACTTACAAATAACCCCTTCATATTATTAATACGTCAACACATAGTTGACTTTTCTACTCTAAAAAACAGCTTTTATGCACTTGGCTAGCAAATATTATACATTTATGATCCTTATAATGATTTTGTTTGATCAAATAGTTAACACCATACTTTATTATAATCCTTATATAGTTTAACAACGTCAATAACCTAGAAAAATACCATGATTGCTTAAATTTGATCCAATTTACATTCCGTAGGCTTAAAATTGTATTTATTGAAATTGAATTTTAAATATGGTCTCTAGCTAGATAATAGAATAATGACATTTAGTATAGAGTATCTACTAATTAACATAAAATATAATGCCAACATGGCCTGGTGCAACAGGAAAGGTCGGTGTTGGATTTTGGGAGACTTGGTTCATGCTAGGAGCCCAGGTCATAGGAAAACTTAAAATATGGTAGCTTATTTTTCTTTTAAAAAAATGAATGTAATTTTTCTGCTTTCTAGCAAGTTGAAAGTTGAAATTCAATATCATTTGAGAGAAAATAGGTGCTGAAAAGCTATGACCCATCATGTTTAGAAATGGCACCCCCCACCCCCCCCGGCCAAAAAAAAAAAATTGTTCATTTGTCAATGTGTTTCGTTAATGTGAAGAAATCATTGTTTATTCTTACTTTTTAATTTTCTATTTGCCATGAATAAGGTATTTGTATAGAGCATCATGTTGCTACGACCTAACTTCCAATTTTCTGCTACTATATAGTTTTCAGATGATGGAAATGTAGATGTGATGGTTAATAGAGAGCTTTGTAAACTAGACGAGGATATCTTGGAACATGAAGCTGTTGGAAACCAGCCACAGAGTAGTGAAAACCGTTGTAAAATTCCCTCTGAAAAAGGCAATGCATTTTTGAGAAGAGAAAATATGTTGCATGAGGAAGTTTATGATTCTGATGTAAAGGATGTTAAGCAGCTGGTGATTGAGAAAGCTGGTTTGTTGGGGGAAGAAAGTCTTATTAATGAAGTGCAACCGGGTCTTGAACTTAATTATCCCCCTACTTGTAGTGAATTGCCTGGAGTGGATGGATTTGTTGCTTTGACTTCTTCTTTAGCGAAGAATGAGCTAAAAGCAGTACAAGAAGGTGATGCCACTGCGAAAATGCCAGATTGTTTGTTACAAAATGAGGGAGGCATGTCGGACGCCATTTCACCCATAGTTGTAACCGAACCTTTTATCGAAAAGAAAAGTGACAATATCAATCAGAATACATATGAGCTTGGGCATATTGCAACTAAGCATGGCGAAACTCTTATTTCAAGCTATGTTGGGCCTTTGGCACAGTCTACCGGAGAAGTTTCTAGTTACAAAGGAAAAAGACAGCCTCTTGTGAAGTCTATGTCCCGCCTCAACTACTCGAGTATCAAACCACGTGGCCTCACTGTCAGTCAGCTAGGGACTGCTCTGGCAGGTGCAAATATCCTTGCAAAACGCTCTCCTCTTACTGCAGGTTATGCTTAGAATGTATGCAATATTTATCTTCCACAGTTTTTGAGTTTTATATCATTATTTCCTTTGATCCACATTGCATGTTTTCATTTACTTCAACATCAAGTTAAATAACATGCGAACTTTTCCGATTATTAGAAGGGCAAACTCTAATTGGATGCTTAAAGGAAAGTGCAGTTAGCCAAGGAAATGAATTGATCGAAGTCCAAGACATCACCAGACACACTAAAACTTTCAAGAATAAAATTAACTATGGAGATTTCTACACTCCTCCTCTACGAAATGGGTTCCCAAGAGATGTAAATGGTTCAACCACATACTTAAGAACCTATGATCGCCTTCTAAGGGATGGAAGGTATCACTTAACTTTCCTACTCTGGTTGTTTATAATTGTGAATGTAAAGTCTGATGCTCTCTCTATCTCATTATTGACTAAGAGGTTAACATGTCAAGAGGTTGTATTAATCTGGTAGTTCATTGAATCCATCATTTGGTTAGAATCATTTTCAACTGATACGTACAACCACGTGACCCTGGATTAACCAGGTTGGGGGACTGTATAGACTTGCTGGAAAGAATTGAAAGCAAGGGATTGCTGGATATGGACAAGGTGAGTTCTTTGTCTTGCATCCGTTTTATTTCCATTTGATTCATTTGTTTCACTTGCTACTCGTTTCTAGACTAAACACATTCTCTGTTGTCAGGTTCATCACATGAAATTTCTGAAGTCTTGCAAGAGTCAGAAGGCAATCAAAGAAGCCTTCCGCTTTTGCAAATTGATTCAGAAACCAACATTGAGCACATTCAATATGCTTTTATCAGTTTGTGCAAGTGCGCAGGATTTTGATGGTATGTTATTTCATGTTTAGGGTTTGTAACTTCAGAAATCAACTGTGGCCCATAGTGTACTCATGTAGTTCAAAATTCCTATCTTCATTTTTTATTTAGGAGCTTTTCAAGCTATGCTTCTAGTCAAGGAGGCTGGGCTCAATCCTGACTGCAAGCTTTATACCACACTTATTTCAACATGTGCAAAGAGTGGAAAAGTTGATGCAATGTTTGAAGTATGACAGCTAACTAATCTTTTATACAACAAGGAAACAATTTCGTTATACTTTAGTCCATTCTTCTTCTTCTTTTCGTACTAGATCAAGTTCATTTTTTTCGATTATGAAAACTTGAGTAATATAAGGTCAAAATTAGTGCATTTCTGTTCTGGTCTTATTATTTTGTACACTCTGTTTCGCTGGTTGCTGCTGTTCTAAATTCAAGTAACAGTTAAAACATAAGGTTTATTGAAGGTGTATCAATTGGGATTCAACCCAATGCAGTTTGGTATTTGAGAAACAATATCTTAAGACAGTTTGTTACTAGTTTTATAGTTTTATACACCTCAATGATAGAAGGCTTGTTAAGTAAAATGTGCAGTGCAAGGAGAATTTTTTTTTAAAGAACCATTTTTGAAAAAAAATTAGTGAAATTGGTCGTTTTTGAAAATGTTTAGCGAAATCGACCTCTTTTTGGCCACGTCATCTCGTCTGGCCAAAAAGAGGTCGATTTTGCAAAATATCGATTTTAAAATACACGGGGCTAGTAGTCCAATGTAATTAGCGGTCGCTAATTATGGTTAATCTGAAATTGTTGTCCCGTGTACTTTGTGCTAAAATGGTTAAGGTTAATTATTTAATTAACAAGAACTAATTACACGAGATTACTAGTCCCTTGTATTTTAAAGTTGATATTCTGCAAAATCGACCTCTTTTTGGCTAGCAGGCCAAAAAGAGGTCGATTTTGCTAATATTTTCACAAAAGTATCGATTTTGCTAATTATTATTTTAAAAAGGTCTTTTTAGTGCGAAGCATGGGGTTGTGCTGCATGGCATGGTGCGGGACAGAGACTCATAAAAGACCCGGAGTCATGGAATGAAAATTGTTAGATATAGGTAGGTTACAGACATAACTATAAAATAACAAGATCTCAAGATGCTAATCCATGAAAAAACGATATGAGAAATGCAAAAGAATTTGAATACTTGAGAACAAGGGTGACCCATGAAAGTATGTCAGCCTTTTGCACACAGTAAATGTAAGAAAAGAACTATTATGAGCAATGAATATGGGGGCCCCAGCATGTGGTAGTGCAACATAGATGGATTATATTTCTAATGATGTCATACATGTCCATGCACCAGGACACTGAATTTCAACTTTAACTCTCTTCAATCACGCAAATAAGCTAGCTATCTGTCATGCATATTGATAATGATACCAACTAATGTTGTATTGATAAAAATTCAGTTTTTCAAAATGTAAAGTTAAATAAGATGGGTAAATAAAGTGAAACAAATATCCCTATCATTTATCCCTGACGATTAGCAAGCTTTCCTTATTTGACACATATTATTTCATGATAACACATACATTTAGGGCAATCTTAAGGAAAAAGATTCCTTTCCATTCTCATTCTTTGAACATTTTTGAATTCATCTTCTTCCCATATCTATCAGTTGTTTTTTTACCATCGTATCTGAAAATTGAAACACCTGATAAATTGTGACAATCCCTAACGAAAAAAGATTCATGGTCATTGTCACATCTTCATTATTTGTATGTCCAACCTTGAAGGGGTGTATGTGCCGCCACATTCAAACTTTAGAAACTCCACGAATTAATAAACTTTTCAACTGGCTATGAACATGACGTCATCCCCATCTGAGTGGATGTCAGATAGGTTCCTGTGAACAAGAGAGTCCTATCCCTCAAAATTGGATGGTGGGCAGTTTGCAGTCGAATGGCAGTTGAAGCAAAACGAGTGCAGTCGAATTTAAGTACATTAGAAGGGGAAGGGGGGAAATGTACGCTTTTCAAGTTACTGTCATTTATTTATGTTTTTTGTGGTTAAACCTGGAGTTATGCCTATGTATCCATATGTGATTTTGTTACATATACAACCTTCTATTATAGTTTATTAGCACATACATCCATAAAAAGTTGAAGTTTATATCTCTTCTCTTGTACCTACTGCTCATTGATATTTGCAAGCTTCCTTGTGCATTCATTTCTGATTTCTATATGTCCACTAATCCATTGAAGAGCCCTAAATTAATTTTAATGTATGGATTCACTTTCAAAACTTTAACTTGCTTAACCCAGTCTCTGAGAAGCATGTTATGGCATATGAGTTACTTGTTCATGTTTTCATCCCACTGTTACTTGATTTTTTTTCATTAATTGCTCTAATATCCATTGAGTGACAAGCATTTTCGTAGATTTTTCATGAAATGGTAAATGCTGGAGTGGATCCGAACCTCCATACTTATGGTGCACTTATTGATGGTTGTGCAAGAGCTGGACAAGTGGCCAAAGCATTTGGTGCTTACGGAATTATGAGATCCAAGGTATGGCCGTCATCAAGTATCTAATATTTATTTTACATCGTTCTAGATTCTATTTGTGTCATCAGGACACATGCAGATTAGTCATTTGTAAGTTCATGATGGTGTCAGAGACATTTTCTGCACTGCACACTTACTAAGGTCTTTTGTGCAGTAGAAGGTGCAGCCAGATCGAGTTATATTTAACGCACTTATTACTGCATGCGGTCAGTCAGGAGCTGTTGATCGTGCTTTTGACGTTTTGGCGGAGATGAGGGCTGAGGCTAAACCGATAGACCCCGATCATGTAACTGTTGGTGCTCTGATGAAGACGTGCATCCAAGCTGGTCAGGTACTACTTAAGCTATATAAAGCTGGTTAACTTCAACCATAAACTACGCATAGTTGATATCTTGTCTCTCAGGAACAGGAACATCACAGTCCCAAGCTTTTGGCTTGCTAAAAAAATCTTTTTTTGGGTCAACTCTTCTAAGGCTGCATCCTTTGTTAAAACTTTCTTTGAAGTCCAAATAGTTGATATTCTGCATTCATCTTTGCTAACATTGTTATTGTTTTAGGTTGATCGTGTTCGAGCAGTTTATGAAATGCTTCATAAATATAACATTAAGGGGACTCCAGATGTTTATACAATTGCGGTCAAGAGCTGTAGCGAGACAGGTGACTTGGAATTTGCTCTAAGCATCTACAGCGACATGAAAAAGAATGGTGTTGTACCTGATGAGGTAATAATTCAGCACCTGATGGATATGCCAATGCCTTACTTTATAACTTTCTAACCTTATGATTCTACTTGTCTAATATTTATCCATGTAGATGACATGCCAATGCCTTACGCTGTAACTTTCTAGACATATGAGTATGGATATCAGCTTAGTTTCTGATTTTCTAGTATTATTGAATGTAGATGTTCCTCAGCACATTAATAGATGTTGCCGGGCATGCTGGAAAAGTTGATACTGCCTTTGAAATCCTGCAAGACGCAAGAAGCAAAAGAATGCAGCTTGGAAATGTCACGTATAGCTCACTGATGGGAGCCTGCTGCAATGTATGTACTGTAATATATTTTTTTTGCCAAGTGAAAATGTAAGTACTTTCGATGGTTTATACGTTTTAGAGTATTCCTGTAAGCAAAAGCAGCTATGTGAGCAACACCTAACAAACATTTTTCTTTTTCAAAATTTTAAGCCGTAAGAGGATTTAATTTTAACAACACGAACCATTCTGCATTCATCACTAGATTTTTCAATGTTCTATTGAAATTTTCAAATATCTACATGTCAAGAATTTGTACAATATTAACTGAGCTAATCGCTTGTTTCAGGCAAACAATTGGCAGAAAGCACTGGAGTTGTATGAAGAAATTAAGGCTATCAAGTTACTTCCAACAGTTTCAACACTGAATGCGTTAGTCACCTCCTTATGTATGTCTCTTCTCTAGTGAGCTGTATGCTATATTTATCACTTAATTTCATAAAACATGAATACGGCAATATGTGCACTAACTGTTACTGAAGTAATTTGTAAACAGTAACCTGTTTCAAAATTGAGAATTTGGCAATACTTTCTTATGGTTCCTGTTATCTTTGCTTATTGAACTCCCAAAATTAGGTTACTTCTCCATTTTGCTAAAGGTTTTAATATCAGTTGCTTTTTCCGATAGTCAATTTTATTATGAGTTTCATGTCTATTTTCTGAATGGATGGAAAATCACTTCTTTCCATGACATGCTCTTATTTGCCTTCTCACCTGTGTATTGAGTAGGATAGGTGAAATTTTATAGTGATACAGCCATGTTCCTGCTGCTTTGGGTTAAATTCATGGAAAAATAATGGCATAGAAACCTGATCCAAATCCGACCTGAATTAGATCAACTGAGTGGATCCAATCAGTTTTGGAACAGAGCTAAATCTGGACTCCTGAAGTGCTAGGGTGAGCCACGTCACCGGGAGGATGCAGGAACGGCGTGAAAATTGTGAAGGAGCAGCCAATGTGGGATGCAAGAAGCTGCATACTCGGTTGTACAACCCTAACCCAAATTTGGGTGAGGGGTTGGATGTTCAAGTTTTTGGCTGGACCAAAGGCTGGGATCTATTATTGGAGAGCAAGTGATATAGACCAACTTTTATGCAGATCACAAAAGGGCAGTTGAAGTAAAAAGGAGAAAACAGTTAGAGAAACATGCTTCAATTTCTAGACCTCTTCAAACATTTGACCCTCCCCACTTTGACTAGTGAACAGTCTAAAGTACCTTATCATTTGTAAAAGCTTTCCTCTGCTTCTTTCTAAGGTTTTAAATGTCGGATGCTGGGTTCATGTTGGACGACTAAAAGTCACGCCGGATAGTGGAAATCGGGGATATGTCGGGGTATATGTAGTAAACTTCGGATTGTCTTATCGGATGGTGTGCATATGTATGATATAATGTCTTAAATGCAATCTATGCTTACTTCATGAATTCTATAGTCTAAACATACAAAAAGGTAAATAACATGTGATTTTTGGGAAGTACCTATTACTTAGATTGTCAAATATTGTGAAGTTTATCTAGTTTTCAAATACCCAAACATATTGAATTAAAAAATCTGAATATGAATATCAATTAAAACGGAATTTAGAGAAAGAGAGAGGGAGATTGAGACTGTAGGTCTTGGAGGGGGGGGGGGGGGTAACTTTGAAGTGCGTTGCACAGTCAAACCCTAGTTTTCCAACTTCTAATCTTGACGTTGAAGCCCCTGAAATAGAGGTAGAGAGCTTGAGAGATAGGTAGAGAGTAGAGAGGGAGACTAGAGGGTGAGGGGGGTTACTAGATTTTGAAGTCCAAAATTGATGTCCACTAGAAGTCAAAGAGGAGACAATGGAGCAATTGAGGGGGGATCGGAGGAGGCGATTTAAAAAAAAAAGGGGGGGGGGGGGATCCTAACAAAACATCAAAGAGACGAATAGTGGTGACCAGGTGTTCTATGAAGGGGTTTGGGTCGGGTGGTTCACTAATTTGAAACCCGTTAGCCCAAATATGCCCAAATCAAAAACTTTCCCCAGAGTCCATATCGGGCGCAATTTCAGACCATAAATACGCCTGATATATCTAAGCTTAATCGCAATATTCCTGACATGAGGCCTGAGACCCAAAACAACATGTCAACATACACCTTTGAAATTGTTAGGTCATGGCGACATGGTGACTGACATTTAAAACACTGATCACTATATTTTTAGAATACTGATAGTATCCTTATCTCCTCTCCTCTCACGCTTCGTTTGGTACTCGAGAATGAGGTGGGATGGAATAAATATTCCCACTTCCCATTCTCATGTATAAAACAAAAGTTTTTAAAAGTTGGAATGCACATTCCCACCTTATGTGGGATTGAGCATTCCCACGAAGTTGTCATGGAACGGGCATAAGTGGGAACCAAATAAAAGACATAGCTTCCAGATATGCCTATTCCCACTTTAGCCTCTAATTGCACCCAAACGTGAGAATAGGAATGGACATCCCATTCGCAAACTTATTCCATTCTATTCCATTCATTGTTTCATTCCATACTCACTTCACTCAGTTCCCGCGTACCAAACAATACATTAGTATCTTTTCTCTGTTTAGCATAATTGTTGAGAGAATATTTTTTTAATATAAATATGATCAGAATTCTTTTCATTTAAGTCGGGACAGTGGTTGGGAGCTTGGGTTTGGGCCAGATCAAAGATTAAGATCTAGTTCTTGTATAGCTAGTCAGATCAGGTGGTTGAGCTTCATTCTCAAGTATGACAAGTTCTATGGTGTTGGTGCAAATTAAGGAACTGTACTTTAACCTAATTAAACATGAATTTGGCAAACGTTGCAAAGGATTTCATCTTCTTACTTGGTGAACAAATTATGTGTAATAGTCGAAGTCCAGGAATTTGCAGCTGCAGCACAAACTATGTCTCCAGAATCATTGATTCTGAACTTGTTTGTGTGAACATTTTTTTTCATCTGACTCAAGTCTTTACCAATAGGAAAAAAAAGGGTTGGTGTACTCCTATATTATTTCAAGTTTTTTCTCACATCCGTGCATGCGTTTGCAAAGACTGCCGTCTGATATTTCCTTCTTGAGAAATTGGTTAACATTGGATCTAAGGACTTTTGAACTATACTGAACCCTTGGGCATTGCATCTCGTCGCTTATGTAAATTTTTTCAAATCATGTTAGTTTACTGGGCTATATGAAATTCCTCATCAGCTTACAATTTGTATGCAGGTGATGGTGATCAGTTACTAAAATCTGTTGAAGTCCTTGATGAATTGAAGCAAGCAGGAGTGCAACCAAATACTATCACATATTCCATTCTTATAGTAGCATGTGAAAAGTAATATATCAGACTTGGTACTATTTACTTGAGTATGTCCATCTGATTTTAATTTTCTAGAGTTATAGGAAAGATGAAGCTGAATTGGGCTTTACAATCTTCTCAAAAGCCAAAGAGGACGGTATCCCCCCTAACCAGATCATGTGTCGGTGCTTGACAGGTAAGATCAGGAGCATGTTTGATCAACTTTGCCAAAGTCGTAGGCATTTTTCTCTAAAAGCATTTCTCTCATTAAATCAACCTGATCTATCAACTTGTTCTTTCTTTTCTTTATTTATTTTTTTCTTGTTTATTTGAATCATACTTATTGTGGGTAGAACTCTTGTTTGATTATCTTTTTCCTTTTGATGATTTTTTCTCTTATACATATTAATTATAGACCATGATGACTAGTCTCTACTCTTTCTAGGTTTATGCTTAAAGAGTTTGGAGAAGGCTCATTCCCTTGGCGAGCCTATTGTCACTTTCAACTCGGGGAAACCACAGATAGATAGTAAATGGTATCAAGTTCTCTAATTGGAGTAATTTGCCAATATTTGTTTCTGAAAGAAATTACATTTTTTGGTGGTGTAGCGGGCAGTCAGGAGCTTTAGGATATTAATTTTTTATGTAAATCTTTACATAATGGCACACTTCTAAGATCCAAAGGTTTGTATTCAGATTTACTCTCAAGGATTACATTTATGATTGAAAAAACCATTGTTACTAGTTAAATGTCAGATCTATGACTGGAGCTCTTGTCAATGGCTTCAAGCCCTCAAAGTCTGATGGTTTACTATGTGCGCCTCAGGCTTATTAAAAGACTTGGAGGCTGTTTCAAACTTTTTCTTTTCTTGATAAGGGGTATTGGGAGTGATGGGAGTATTGGGCCCCATAGGCCTTGCTCCTAATGAAACAGCTGGTACTGAAAAAGTAAAGCTACATGTAGCACACTGAACTTATCGTGCAAAATCTTTCATTGTACCATTTATTAGATTAGACTAGGGGCTTCATGACTGACGTATAATTAGCAACCAGTCTCGAATAGATTTCTCAGTATAGTCTTCACTGTATGTTCACAAGTTGTTCAGTTCAGTCCAAATGTAGAGAAGTATCTGCAGCTTTTCCTTCTGTAACTAGCAATCTTCTTTTCTGCTGCCTAGGTTATTTCAATGTGTTTAGCATCAGAGTCATTCAACCGTCCTATGCATAGAAGCAATGCATACTCAGAGTTGGGGAATGTCGTCACATTTGTGCCTGTGAACATCAGCGATGCAACCATTTCAACGAGTCTCTCTAACGTCTTCATCTTCGTTTTGCTTTACCAACTCTATTTTTGGAGTAGGACTCAACTGGTTCTTAAATTCCGAGAATAGTGTGATATTAAAACCTCTGCATTTACTGCATTGTGGACATTTAATCCAGACATGGCTAGTTGTATGGTGACTGCTGACTTTTATAGTTTAATAGTAATCAAAATGGTCATTTTGGAAGATTATACAACAATATTAACTCTCCGATAAATGCTTCAAGGATTAGGCTTGCTAAGAACATCAGCATTGTAACCAATCAACGAGTCTCTCTAATGCCTTCAAATTCGTTTGACTCTATTTTGGAATAGGACTTGATTGGTTCTTAAATTCCGAATGTAGCGTGATATTAGAACCTCTGAATTTTCTGCAGTGTGGATATTTCATCCAAACATGGCTAGTTATACGATGACTGCTAATTTTTATAGTTTAGTAACAATCAAAATGGTCATTTTGGAAGATTACGCAACATTGTTAATTCTCCAATAAGTGCTTCAAGGAGTAAGCTTGCTAAGAACAGTAGTTCTTTCTCTGAGCATCAGTATGAAGGTCTCTTTCTGTTGTGGATAACAAGGTGGATGTCAACACTTGGGCCATGTAAAATGCTGAAGGTTGACATAATGCTAGGTTTAGCCTTTTATCCAACAGATTATCTAAGCAAGGTTTATATAGACATGAGACCACATATTTGAAGAATAGGCTCCTGGTATGAACCTTGCCATAAATATTGGTTCCTTCTGCATCAGATGTCTTAAATGTGTAATCTAACTCTCAGATTTCAATTAAGGTGGTTGATCTTTGCCTTCACTGTCTGTTATCTTCCATTTGATAGCTATGGTTTAGATCTGACTTGACTGGTTGATTTTCCATGGCTTTTAGGTGTTAGGTGTGGACTTAAAATCATCTGTGTGTGGGTGCGTGCATGAGTGTCTTTGCAAATTGTTTTCTTTTCATTCAAGTGGCTTTGTGGGAGAGTTCTATCTCATGTGAGAGCTTTCTCTCGTGTTGAAGTATAGTGTGCATAGTTCCAGTTTTGGTGATTTTTCTTGTCTGCAACTTGACAATTGCTCTTACCCAAACCCCGGTGAAACATGAAAGCAGTTTCCTTGTAAAAACTTCAGATTTCACTTCGAAATTTGCATCTAGGTTATATCTTCTAAGTGAAATTACTTATACTGTAATCTCTCAAATATTAATCTAGGTAGAAGGGACTGCTCTCTCATAAACAGAACAGTTATTTCCATTGGCATGCTTATAATTCTTAAGGTAGTCATCACTGAGACAATATCCTGTAGTTATAGCTAAACGTGGTTCTAACTGCATGTAATATTCTTCTAAGTATTTGTTTAATTGACAGGACATCATGGGCAATTATGGTTTACCGTGAAACTATTTCAGCCGGCGTAATACCTACAATTGAAGTATTTTCTCAAGTTTTAGGATGCTTGCAGTTTCCTCGGGATTCTTCATTAAGAAGCCAATTTATAGAAAATTTAGGCTTCCACAATTATGCTTCAAGATGCTCAAACATTTGTTCGTTGCTGGATGGTTTCGGTGAATATGATACTCGCTCTTTTTCTGTGCTTGAGGTGAGAATTGAAGAACTATATAGTGGTCAACAATCCTAATGAAATTTATTGATCATTTAAACAATCTACAATTTGTCACATTAGGAAGCTGCCTCACTGGGAGTGATTCCACGTGTTTCTTTCAAGGACAACCCAATAGTTGTTGATGCGAGAAAATTACTTATCCATACTGTTGAGGTAAAGGTCCTTTAAGCACTGACACTTTTGACACTTTAAAAAAACAAGTCTGATTGATATTTCTACTTTCATTAAAAAAACAAGTCTGATTGATATTTCTACTTTCACAATTAGGAAATTACTTTTTGTAATGCAGGAATAAATAGCACAACAAACTTCAGTTATTTATACATGATCATGCATGCTTGTTTACGGTTGGAATCTTTATTTTCATGAATTTGGAAAGTAACAGAGGTTCTCACTTCTCAGTAAATGACATGATTGAATGTTGTTATCCTTTACTATTGCTTGTAGTAAGTACTACAACACATTACAATTTAGGTTAGGGGTTTCCATCTAGGGATTTGATGGGATTTCTCTTTGAAGGCTACATAGTTGAAAGTTTCTCTGTTGTTTTATAATCAAGAGGTCCCTCTATCTTGTTACTCGTTTCCCTACTAGGTTCTGACTTCTAGTGGATGTACAACAAGAGACCAGAGGTATATGTTGATACATCTATCGCAACCCTCATAAATTGTCGGCCACCAATCGACATCCTATGTGGAAGGGTCGCCTAAAGAAGCTCTGTCGAAACGCCTAATTAGGTCTCCTCCTTATTCATAAAGCAATCGATCACCCAACAATGTGGAAACATTGAGAAACCTGTGTTCAAACTAAGGTGAAGCAAACAAACCACCACATAACAGAGAACAAGAGCAAAGGCACGAATCGGAAATCACCTACATCTACAAGGAGTCTCTTTTTATTAGAGATTATACTGGATACAATGTTTCTTACGTTCTTGAAGAACCTGCAAGAAATCAATCTCAATCTCATCAGAAAGATCGCACAAACGCTAAATTTCTCCACTTGGTTTTTTCTCAAACTCTTCTACAATATGTAACTCTTCTTAACTTCTATCTCTTTAACCCTAGATCTAGAAAATTTGAATATATAAGGTCCAAACTAGATACATTACCATATAGGGCTCTTAATTGAAATAGGATTCTAAAAAAAAGAAAAAGAGATCAACTCGATCAGACTAACCTGTTCGACCAGTTGGTGTATTGCCAGTGACACGTGAGCGGTCGGACTGTCAGAGCACTGCTCGTGCTCTTTTTTGCCTCATGGTTCATTTCCGTCTCTTCCGATGTCTCCTGGGCTGAGTTGAGTACAAGGCTATTCCTGACAATCTCTACATTAGGCTTGTATGAGGCAATATTCGAAAATGTCGATTCTTCCTTATAACCTCTCTATAAAATTGTAAACGCTATGTAGAACAAACGCCTATGAGAAGTCACTTTTAAGCCCCTTCCCCCTTCTCCCTAAGGGCTAACCAAAGTGATCATCGCTCGTCATTTGATGTCTTGATACCAACCCTCATTGTTGCATACTCTAAGCTCGGTTCTTGACTTGTAGCTGGTTACTTGATTCCACCTAGAGTCGGAACTCCTGTTACGGCTCTCCCTTGGAATCCAAATTGAAGCGCATTTTCCTTCCTTATGGTTTTACACCATCTTGAAGACAAGGTTCCATCTTTTAACAACGATTCCTTTAGATACTCAGTGTAAGCAATCTCCACATTTTTCCCGACTAGGGTGGGATTCCTATCGTGGTATATGGTGATGACTCACTTGTGCACTTAGGTTCGATAACCCTTTGAGTCAAGCACCTCTAATGATATCAGATTATGCCTCGCCTTCGGGACTAACCGAATATTGTCCAATGTAATCACACTTCCCCTTCTTCCTGCCTCTGTGAATGCTCCTTCATTTGCAACGTTGCACCTCATGTCATCCGCCGTATAGACAGTTTCCTTGACTTCTTGCATAGCGGAGTCAAATAGATTCATTTGGGAGCATATATGTAATCCATAATCTAATACCCAACCACCACAAGAGTGTTGTTCTCAAAAACCATGAAAACATCAACCCGTTGACTTTCATCAATTGGAATAGCAAACATGTTATCCAGTTAACTTTCCTTAATTCCCGCTGTCTATGAAGTTTAGGCCACTGTTGAATCCTCCATCTTCTGGACCTTAACTACTTTTGTTGTTTGAAGCAAATTTTTTTACATGATCATTTCCTTGGTAAAGATAATAGCTTTTAGCCCGTGAACTTGGCCCGTTTGAAGATCTTTCACAGTTCCACTCATATCTACCACTAACCCAACACTAGACTCATCACCACCACTATGTCGTCGTTGAAAGTCCTGTATGAGGAGTGCCGCTTTGATGTTTTTCATGGTGATTGTCTTTCTACCTATTGACGATGATGTCTCCAGATGTTTATAGCTCCCGGGAAGAGTGTTCATTAGAATCATTCCCTTGTCCACATCTTTAAACTTTGATCATGTTGTTGCTAATTCAATCACCATTCTGTTGAAGGTGTTGAGATGCTTCAACACCATTGTACCTTCCTTCATATGCAATCTATGCGCTCGCTGCTTCCAACATAAGTTAGTGGATAGATATTTAATTATGTGCATCTCGAAATTCTTCCACATCTCAAATGTGGTCTTCTCCTCAATCACATTGTACGACACTTCATACAATAAAAAGAGTAGAATCGTACTCTGCGCCTTCTGATCCAGCTTCATCCATGCGCCACTTGTCATCTTCTCCGGTGTCTTGTCTACCCTAGCAAACCTTATTCTATGTCCTGTTAAATTATCAGTGCCTCCATCCTTTTCTACCAAAGCCCAAAATCCCTCTTACCATCGAACTTTTCAATCTCGATCTTCATCATTGAAGAAGTTTCTAAGATCAAACCTTTTTTCATGAAGATGATCTACGTGATTTGGCTTTAATAACAATTGTTAATGCACCTACTGCAACCTGATACCAATTGTTGGCCACCAATTGGCGTACTATACGAAAGAGCCACATGCGGAAGAGTTGCCGAAACACCCAATTAGATCTCCTTCATAGCTCAATCAATCACCCGACAATGTAGCAACACTGGGAAACTTGTCTCGAACTAAAGAGAAACAAGCAAACCATAATAGAAAAGAGAACAAGAGCAAATACACGAGATTTATGTGGTTTAGCAGTTGCCTACGTCTATGGCAGAGAGTTGAGTCTACTTTTACTAGATATTATACCCGATACAGTATTTCTTGCGTTCTTGAAGAACCCGCAAGAAACCCTCCCTCAATCTCACTAAAAAGGTCTCACAACTCTAGATTTCTCTAGATTTCTCCTTAGTTTGTCTACAACTCTCGTTTACAATATGCAACTCTCGTTGGCTTCTATCTTTTTAACCCTAGACTGGGAAGACCCTTGTATTTATAGTGTCCAAATTGGATACAATACCATATAAGACTCCTAACCCGAATAGAATTCCAAAACAAACAAAAAGAAGCCCGACTTGATCTGATCGACCAGTGTACTGCTCGTGCTTGCCATTTGTGCCTCCTGCTTTGTTTCAGACTCTTCCGATGTCTTGTGGGCTGAAATACGAGGCTACTTCACAACAGTATATTTGATTTTCAGACCCAAAACGATAAGGATCAGAGATGATTACCCTACGACTTGTCCGATCAAATAACTGATTCATTCCTGTTCTGTCATGCACAAGCCTGGACATGGTTCAAAGATAAGAAACAAGCCTTCTGCTAATATAGTCTCAGAGTTAACCTCCTCCAATTTCTGCTTTCAGAATTCATGGATGTTGCCATATTTGAGTACAACTTCTAAGATGTTTTGAGGTTTTAGATTTTCTTTTAGATGCATGAATATCATCCTTCACCACTTGAGCATTTTTCAACTAGAGAGTTTCCGCAATGATTCTTCCCTCAAAAATGTTAGATGTGATCAAATCATATAACATCGAGTTTTATATACCCCAAGTGTATCACTAGCACACAACCCAAGTCGGGTATCACTCGTTCCAGTGATAGTTTCTATCCTATGAATGATGAAACACTTATCATAATCTGTGCTGCTTGGGTAATCTGATATTGCATTTTAGATTGCTATCTTTTTCATATTGACGGATATTCCTATTGTGTTGTAATAAGGTATGAAAGATTTAAATGATATATATATATATATATATATATATATATATATATATCAGGACTAATTAATTCCTGTTTTCAGTTTTCTTTGAATTGACAATCACTTAAATCAAATGTATGCCCAATGTGATCGTTATGGATATACTTAGATGTCATTGTCATCTCCAGTCTTCCCCACTTTGAGTTTAACTGTTCAGAAAAACATCTCTAGTTGTGATAATATATTATGACATCTGTCAAGCTTTACATCCACTCTCTGAGTTGGTTCACACAATTTTCCTAGCGCAAGAAACTGCAGTCAGGACATGTGTTCTCATTAAACTGGTAGTGGTTGGTTTTGAACCTTGATTACTCTTGAAGTTAAGGCTAATTTGATCAAGGAGCAAACTTTTATAAACTCTAGTTTTGGAAACAATCTAGAAGATAGTAGAAATGAAAGATATTTTAGAAAATTATTTCCATCTCTGAGGCAAAATGTTTAATATCTTAAGCATCAGTTGCAAGGGTGAGAGGCAGACAGTAGAAGGCGCATAGTGTTTGTAATAGTTACACATTTCCTTGAAGGCTCTGTTACTCACCAAGCTTCCTATCATTAGGAAAAGGAAGGAAAGAAAGTGGAAAAAGGAATAATAAAGATGAAACAAATGCTTTACTATAGGTCAATCTGCTTAATATAAATGCATTGTGTATTAGGCCCATTAGTATAGGTCAATCTGTCAGATAAATGCCCTTGTGTATTAAGTGTTTTGGAACTAAACTGTCAATTAATATTTGATCCAGTTGGCCACTTCAAACATAAGACTAAATGCAAGTTCCGAACTTTCTTTGGTTTTAACTTTTGAGAGACCTTGTACGCAACTTCCAGTGCATTTGAACTGGTAGATAATAAAATAATTAAATAGTTTATTAAATATTTGAGTTTGTGTTCTAATTTGGCAGGTCCATCTCTTAACGATTCTGAAAGGTTTGAAGCATCGGTTGGCTGCTGGTAAGTACTAAATAACACGTGTTCCAAAATCTGACATCTTCGCCACCATTTTGCATCGATAAATATTGCTGTAATAGTCTAAGTGTGATATACACCCTAAATGTTGTGATCTTGAGGAGCTTAGTGTGATTTAATCATTTGGCCAAGTGTAACATGGATCAGGTTATAACGCAGAAGCCTGCAAAAAATGAAAAGTGTAAGGGCTGTTTGGAAGGGAAAGACCGAGGATATAAGTCTTTCATTTTTCAAACAGAGGAAGATGAACTGGATGTTAGCCCGTAAGCATTAGGCTCTTTCCTTGTTCCATCTATGCTTTAGATTGTATGTTATCGTTAGGAAAAATGCTTTCAACCCCCTGAACTTTTTTTTAACTATGTATTGACCCAAGACTAGTTAAAGGTCCAAGCCCCGTTATATTTTAAAAGATACTGGTTCCGCACCTTACATTGTTGAGTACCGGATCTACCCTTATCTCTCGTCTTCTTCTTCTGTCTCTTCTCTCCCTCCCCTCAACATATTTAGTTGAAAAATCTCCTCTTGCCGTCTCCCCACTTCGCTGCGTGAATGGAGGGGCGGCAAAGTGGGAGGCAAGCAGTGGATGGGGCCGAAAGGGAGGCAGGGGCCATTTCTTCTTGGTGTTTTTTTTTAAGGGTGGGAGGTTTGGGGGTGGGCGGAGATGTTGTATGTGGATTTGGTGGTTGGTGGTGGGGAAGACAAAGTAATATTGTTATTATTTTGTTGCAAATAAGTGATGCAAAGGGGTGTTGAGGGTTTAAAAACGGTAGGAGGTTTCTAAGCTTAGGCTAGCTAACTTGGGGAGGTCACATATGCCTAAGAAGCTGTTCATTGACTCCCTCAATCCAGAGTTCAGTTTTTGCTCAAAAAAAGTCACTTTATGACCAACATTTTGTTCTTAATAAGAGCCTTCTGGTCATGTGCAGGTGCAAGGTTACCCAGCATAACCATATTACTCCTTACAGAGAAGACACAGATTAAGTCTTCCAATGGAGAAAGAAGAACAGTTAATGTTGCTGGAAGGTGAAACACATTTCCTTGTTTATCTACTTATGAAATTAAAATCGTTAATCCTTCACAACTTCTTTCCTGTTGTTTAAACCACATCTGTGACAGCATAAAGGTACAGGTCATATAGATCTCATATATGCAGTCATATGTATGCTATTAATGAGTGGTCTGAATTTATCAGTTTGATGCTGGTGCAAGATAACCTCATTCATGGTATTTCTTTAGGTGATATTAATCCATAGCAGAGTTTCTTTTGTTTTTTATTTGAGTTTATACAATTTCAAAATATCGTGGGCTCCATCCGGAGCTTTTGGCAACTTAGAATGGCTAATGGACTGACACAAGAATACCCTCTGGCATTGAAAAGCCATCCACTAAAGTATCACATGATTTTTTCATGGTAATGTGCTTCTTGATCTCTAGACTAATTTTAGGTGTGCAAGTTCGGCTATATGCATTGAGATGTAAACTATGTTAGATTGGACACACCAATTGTGAAGTTGTATCATGCCATTTGCATGTCAAACATGTGTATGGTATAGTCGTTTGAATTTGTTGCAAGTTGGTGCCTTCTGTACTTGGTGTGTCCATTTATGCAGCATAGAATGTAATCATGGTAAACTAACTCGAGACGTTCTTGTCTATATATATTTTTCATACTTAACTTCGATCTAGTTTTTAATATCAATAAGAAGCTAAAGATGATTCAAACTCCAAACATTTTTGAATGCAAAGCATTTATTTATTTTATTAGGAAAGATGAGCATATATGTGTATGTGCATGATGCATGCACGGCTAGTAGGTTCTCTTAATCATTCTTTAATGATGTATTTCAAACCTATGATGTGTTTTCAAGTAATTTTTTATTTCTGGAATTTTGAGAATGAACGTTATATTATTGGCCAAAGTCTTGTGGCTCTAATTTTTTGTTGCGTAGATCCATGAAGGCATTGAAGCTTCCACTAGTGAAACTTCTAAACATAAATTTGTATATGATTGTATGAAGTGGCTCCATGAAATTGTTCATAATAGCTTCTACTATTCCTTAATGCAATCCAAGTGCGGGTTCCCCAATCACTGGGTACAGATATAATCAATTTTTGTTGAGTTATCTGTGGCTTAACTTTTTTAGGGTAGTAGAGGAAAATTGCAACTATTATATAATCACCATAAGACCTCATGATGTTGTACGAGTACAATTGAACCCGGTAAGGACCTATAGAAGCCGACCTTACATTTCACAATTTCAGGATTCTTAACATGCGTTGATTCCGAAAGTCAGCTTTGTAGTTGTTAGAAGAAAGTATTAATTTAGCATTAGTTTAGTCCCACATTACCTGTGAGACTAACTTGTAACTAATCCATCTCTATAAATAATAAAGTATAGAGTGAGGAGAACTCTCTCCAAAAAACTCTTTTCTTCAAATCTTAACATGGTATCAGAGCCTATCCCTAACTCTGACCCTAATACTAATCCAACTTTCTAAGCCTAACCCTAACCCTAATTCTCGCCGTCTTCGTCTAGATCCGTCGTCAGTTGCCACCGTCTTCGTCTTCGTCCAGATCCGACGAGCGTCTTCGTCTTCGTCCAGATCCGACGCCGCTCGTCTCGTCACTGCTTCAATTTGCCATTGCTTCATCCGTCGTCGTTGCTACGTTTGCGATCTTCCGCCGCCGCTGTGTCATCCAGATCCGAGCCTTCGCCGCCAGCTCGCCCGTCGCCAGCTCGCTCGCCACTAATTTCGTCCAGACCCGACGCCACCGCCACCATGGGGCCTTCACTCGCCGTCGCCATGCTCCTTTGTCCCCCCTCCCTCTTTGTTTTCGGATCTGAATCAAATCTGGGAATTGTACTGTAAATAAAATTAAAAAAATTAATTACAAAATTAATTAAAAATATATTCGGGTTCTCTTAACCTTCGGGTTCTTGATCTTTAACCTTCGGGTTTTATGTTAACCTTCGGGTTCATGATATTTAACATTCGGGTTCCATATTAACCTTCGGGTTCTTACACTTTAACCTTCGGGTTCTTAGACTTGTTCAGCATACTGGCTAATTCAAGAATTATTATCTAGAACTTGGATATGTTTTGATTATTTTTAGTTTGGAGTACAATTTGTGGAGGGTATCGTCTTGAACTCTACTCGTCTGTTTAATGATGATCGGATCTAGGAATTCAAGAATTTTGAGCTAACTGTCCAGACGAAAGTTTCGGAAATATTTTCTGATCGAATCACTAGCCGGAAGCTTGATAAAATTAATTATTTCCGGTGGAAGCGTGTTATTAAAATCTACGTGGCTGGTCGAGGTAAAACTGGCCATTTGTTGACAGACCCTCCTACTCTGACACCGGAATCTTGGACATTGGATGATAGTGTTCTCTTGCATCAAATTATTAATACTATGGAGCCTAAAATTCAGGATTTAGTTCTTCACTGTATGATAGTGAAGGAAATTAAGTGTTTTTTGCAAGATCTCTATGGGGATAGCAACAATATTAATCGGAGAGCTGTTTCGTAAGAAACATGATGGTAAACCCATGGATGATCAATATGGCGAGTTCAATTGTCTGGCTGAGGAACTTCGTCAGATTTTTTCTATTACTGTGGATATAAAACTAATGCAGAACCAATAAAACACTTATGGTACTCACCTACTTGGGTACCCTAGATTCTGTTTACTCCTCTGCTCGACCACAATCATAGGGAGTTTCGTCATTAGTTCTCTGACTGAGACTTATCACTTTCTGAAAAACGTTGTCCCTGCACAACCACTTACATTCACTGCGATCGCTTTGCGCTTGCTACTCAGAGTTGGCAGTCTTATGGATGAGGGGATCATACTGGTGGTTCTGGAAGAGAGGAAACTTTGAAGGGCGAGGAGGCTATCACACTGGTTGTTCTGGGGGCCGAGATGGTCAACGAGGTGATTGTGGAGGTCCATCTTAAGGCGGACATACTCAACGATGACTCAGTGAAGACTTGTTAACTACTGTCACAAATCAGGACATCTCAAATATAATTGTCCTGAATTGAAAAAGAATAAGGCCAATGGTGCTTACATGACTGCTCATGACAACTTCACCTTATCTGATAGTAAAAGTCAACTACAGTTAGTCTTTCATGATGCGGAACTGCAATGTCAATTTCTAAAATTGTTCCAACAGTACCAAAGTTCACAAACATCGTCTTCCTCTTTATTCGCTACTCTCAAAAGTGCAGGTACCCCTTTATCTTGTATCGTTTTCGTCTAATACTTGGATTATAGATACAGGTGTCACTGATCATATGACTGGGAATCAAGGTATCTTGTCATCTTTCAGCCCTACATCTAATTCAAATGGCTTGGCTTAATCTCCGGTTCAAATCTCTTTCCTCATTAGAGTGTGAGTCGTGTCAACTTGGCAAACACTATCATGCGTCTTATCCTAATCGAGTCAATAAGACGACTGCTAAGCCATTTGATCTTGTTCATTCTGATGTTTGGACGTCATGCCCAATAACTTCTAAATTAGGGTTCCGATACTTTATCAGTTTATAGATGATCACTCTCGTGTTACCTGGATTTATCTTCTCAAGTCTAGGTCTGAAGTCTTTTCCACATTTGAACTCTTTTATTCTGAAAGTCAATCGATAAAATTTTTTCGATCTGATAATACAAAGGAATATTTGGATGATAACTTTACTAGTTTCCTTGAACAACATAGGATCCTGTATCAGTTTTCTTGTGTTTACACTCAGCAAAATGTATTTGCTGAACGAAAAAATAGACATCTCCTTGATATTGCTCGGACCTTGCGATTCCATCGTCACGTTCTTAAGGAATTTTGGGGGGAAACTATCTTAACAATATGTTACTTGATTAATCGAATGTCTTCTTTTGTTCTGCAAGATAAAATTCCTCTCAAGATTCTATACCCCAATAATGATCTCTTTTCGCTTCCTCCAAATATTTTTGGCTTTGTGCTTTGTTCATAATCACAGTTCAAATAAATAAAAGTCGACTCTCGGTCTATTAAAGATATTTTTCTTGGCTATACCCGAAAGTATAAATGTTATAAGTGTTTCTGTCTGTCACTCAATCGTCTTGTGTTATCTGCTAATGTAACCTTCTTCGAAGATAAACCCGGTCATTCTAGTTCTCTATCTCCATTATTATCGGATGAGTATGACTATTTGATCCTGCAAGAGTCATTGGTTACTGATGGTGGTTCATCTGTTGACAATACTCTTTGCACTACTGG
Source organism: Asparagus kiusianus (assembly GCA_022839385.1). Taxonomy (NCBI): domain Eukaryota; kingdom Viridiplantae; phylum Streptophyta; class Magnoliopsida; order Asparagales; family Asparagaceae; genus Asparagus; species Asparagus kiusianus. The sequence continues at coordinate 580,797 of BQKN01065410.1, forward strand.
CAAAGACTCGGTTCGGTTTAACGACCCAATTCAAGTTTATCATCGTCGCTCTGCTCCTACTCCTGTGCTAATGTCAGCCTCAACACCACGTCCTTCGCCCGAAGAACCTGAATCCGTAAGTGCACATTTACCTCCTTCTGCGGAAGACCTTCCTACTGTTTTTCGAAAAGGGACACTCATTTGTACTCAACATCCTATTTCTGACTTTGTCTCCTATGATCGTCTCTCCTCTATTTTTCGATCTTTTGTTACTTCCCTCGACTCATATTTGGTTCCCAAGAATGTGTTAGAAGTCCTGTCTATTCCAGGTTGGAACCAAGTGATGCAGAACGAAATGAGGGACTTGCGGCAGAATAAGACTTAGGATTTGGTCCTACTCCCACCAGGAAAACGGGCCATCGGCTACAAGTGGGTGTATACTGTCAAGTTAAATCCTGATGGAACTTTAGCACGCCTGAAAACCCGACTGGTTGCTAAAGGCTATTCACAGGTGTATGGCTTGGATTACGTAAATACCTTCTTCGATGGTAAAAATGACATCTGTCCTGATTTTTATTTAGTTAGCAGCGATAAATTACTGGCCACTTCATCAGTTGTACATCAAGAATATATTTCTTAATGGTATTCTAGATGAGGAGGTTTACATGGAGCAACCACTAAGTTTTATCGCTCAGGGAGAGAATGCAAAGGTATGTAGGCTGAAGAAATCACTCTATGGTCTGAAGCAGTCTCCGAGAGCCTGGTTTGGATGTTTTGCATCGGTTATTCAGGAATTTGGGCTTTGTCATGCACAAAAAGATCACTGTCTTCTAGCGATTTCAAAATGAAAAACGAATTCTGCTCGTTGTTTATATGGATGACATTGTAATTACAGGGGATTGTGTTTCTAGTATTGACAGTCTGAAGAAGTATTTACAGACACATTTTCAAATCAAATATCTTGGTTTCCTAAAATACTTCATAGGCATTAAAGTTGCAAAGTCACAGAAGGGTATTCTTCTGTCACAAAGGAAGTATGTCCTAGATATGCTCTCAGAAGCTGGATGTTATGATACAGAAGCAGTGATTCTCCAATGGATATGAACTCATAACTACTACCAAATCAGGGGGGACTTCTTGAGGATGTTGGGTAGTATAGAAGATTGGTGAGGAAACTAAATTATCTGACGGTGATTAGACCTGACATCACATTCGCAGTCAGTGTTGTGAGTCAGTTCTTGTCCGTACCAAGAACTACTCACTTGGATTCAGTAATGAGAAGTTTGAGGTACCTGAAGAAGGCTCCTGGATGAGGAATTCTCTACTCAGATCAAGGACACATCAGAGTTGCAGGCTTCTCTGATGCAGATTGGGCTGGATGTCCTTTTGATAGGACATCGATTACTAGATATTATGTCTTTCTTGGAGAAAATCTGGTGTCATGGAAAAGTAAGAAGCAAAGTGTTGTGTCTTGATCCAGTGCAGAATCAGAATACAAAACTATAATAAATGTGACACTAGAGATGGTTTGGATCAGAGACCTATTGACAGAGATTGGTCTCTCTCCAGAAGGTCCCATAGATCTATATGGCGATAATAAAACAACAATTCACATTGTTGAGAATCTCGTGTTTCATGAGAGAACCAAGCACATTGAAGTCGACTGTCATGTAATCCGTAAGAAGCTCGAGGACAAACCATCACGACAAAACATGTATCAACAGTACATCAGTTGGTAGACATTCTTACAAAACCATTTGGTCAAACAAGGGTTGACTTTATTTGTGATAAGCTGAACATGTATGATATATATGCTCCAGCTTGAGGGGGAGTGTTAGAAGAAAGTATTAGTTTAGTATTGGTTTAGTTGCATATTGTCTGTGAGACTAACTTGTAACTAATCCATCTCTATAAATAATAAAGTATAGAGTGAGGAGAACTCTCTCAAAAAAACTCTTTTCTCCAAATCTTTTAGTTTTTTCATGGCTGAATATGCATTGTCCACGTTAGTTCCTTGCCAACCAAGTCGTTAGCAGATGCTCATACTGTATAGTCTAAGGTTTGAGTTCCATAGAATTTATTGTAGCATCATGCACTAAAGATATTGTAGTGATAAATTGAGGGTCCTTGAGAGCCTGATGAATTAAGTTCTAGACAGGGGTCTTCATTCAGGTAGGATTCTTGATTAGTTACGGAACTATTGGTATCTTTTAGTTATTGATCATTTTAGCATGTCTGATCAATAAAGGCTAATCTTTTTGGATCAATCTTGGAATTTTAGTGTTAATAGAAATTTTCTTGTAGATCATCTATAAAAGGAAAATTGTTGTTTAGGAATTTAATGCACATAAGAAGCGTTTTAGATTCTTATTATTAGGAAAGCTTTTATGTTATTATGATTATTATTCCTTATTAAGAATAGTTTCTTTGTGACCCAGTTTGTAAGTCTATAAAAGTCTAATTTTTAAGTTATATAGATGTTTTAGGTGTACACGCGCGCGCGCGCGCGCGCACACACACACACACATATATATATATATATGATATATGTGTGTGTGTGTGTTAATGTCAGAAACTTAATTATGCGGGTTAGTGTGGATTTGGAAGAGACCAAGGTCCTTCAATGAGTTTTGATGAATGATCACTTTGAGTAGAAGAAGATTCCTGCACGCATATGAAATGTCAGAGGGTCAGAGTTGGGTTCTTCGGTGGTTACTTTGACGATCAAGTTGGTGATAGTTTTGGGAAAAAGTATGTGAAAGTAGTAGTTTTTAGGGCTTTCTGTAGTAGAGAATAGGTAATTTCATGCAGTAGGCAATCTACCTATTTATAGTGAACCGAAAAGGGTATTTGGGTAACCTCGGCCGAGTTCATGCAGTCGACTTAGTCAGCCGAAACTTTACATTTGTTGGTAGTGGGTGATTCGAGTCATCCGTGCGTTTAATGCGACGACGGCAGAATGTTTAAGGTGCTAGCGTGATTTGAGGAGTTAAGACTTCGGTGGAGGAGTAATGATGGCTTTGGCCATGCATTTACTGTGACGGTTACTAGCTGACATTGCCTAGGAAAATGAAGCAGATAAGTTTCTTTGTGGTTCAAGATGCATCGTCGGGTCAGAGTGAAGACGTCTTTCATCTCAGTCCTTTGAGAGAGCTTGAGTGGGGACGCCTTTCGTCTTGGAGTTTTGAGAGAGAGTCTGGGTGAGGACGTCTTTCGTCTTAGTTCTCAATGTGCTTTAAGGAAGGGGAGCCGACACTCGTGAGACCCAGGTCGGGTTGATGTATCAAGTTTTAGTCGGCTAATTGAGACGTGTGTCATCATCTTGAGAGTAGTTTACACTTAGCTGTGATACAATAGTGTGTGAGGATATTGGGTATGAGCTGTTAGCTCACTGTCATGTGAACCACACCCCGATGTGACTAGCAGAGGGCTCACATAGCATTGAGCTAGCAGCCCATTGTGCAAAATGGGCTGTCAGCTCATATACCTTTTCTCTACACATTTTTTCTTACATTATATATATATATCAGTTTTTAAATGCGCTCTCGGGCGCTCGCCTCGAGCGACAGGCGCTGCGGCGTGGTGGCATAGCGCCCCGCATGAGGTGCGGGGCACTGCACTTCCGCCACGCGCGCGCCTCGTAGCGCCCTAGAGCGCCCTGAATGTGCAGGGAAGGTGATCGCCTTTGCGTTTCAAGCGATTGAGTGGGTTCAGAAACTGCGGGCTATCGGGTAGAAACCCGACTCAAGCTATAACCCAAAAGGCCCAAAACAAAACTAACCTGTTTACAGCGATTAGGGTTCGTCACTCTTTTTCTTTTCCAGTTCGGTGAGGTCTTTGGTGGCTCGTGCTCGACAACAGGAAGAGGGAAGGGGACCGTTGGGGTTGGGTCGCTTGGGTGACTTCGATCTTCGGTGAAGACAAGAAGCCGGCGACGATCAGGAAACGGCGAGCAGTCGTGATGCTCAGAGCATCGATCAAAGAAAATTTTCCTTTTTTTTTGCTTTTTTTCTTTTCTTTCTCTACTCAGTTCTCTTTCTTTCACTTTTCTCTGTTCGGGGACTTCGGTCTTTGTTCTCCCGTCCCTTTTTCACATTTTTCACTTTTCTCTACTCAGTTCTCTCTTTTTTTTTGCCTTTTTTTCTTTTCTTTCTCTACTCAGTTCTCTTTCTTTCACTTTTCTCTGTTCGGTGGCTCGTGCTCTATTTTTCACTTTTTTTATTTTCTTGCTCCTTCAGTGCTTTTCTTGTTAGATCACTGTTTTCTATCTTCAATTATTTTTATCTTTGGTCTTTGTTCATTTTTTTTATCTTCGGTATTTTTTTATCTTCAACTATTTTTTTATCTTCAGATATGTTTCCTATCTTCAGTTATTTCACTTGATGATTGATCACTTGATTAATAATAGGCTAAATGGCTAATAATAGGCTAAATGGCTAATGATTAATAAGGAGAGATTTATCTTATTTTAAATGGGCATATGAATGTTGAAATGTGCAAACTGCAGAGTTATGAAGTTATGAAATTGCTACTATTTGCTTCTTATTAATACATATCAGTAATAATTGTTGAAAATGTGCTACTATCTGATTTCCTGTGCGAGATTACGAGTATTGCATCTTGCTATTGAGCTAGGTGTAGTCACTGTAGTGCTATTAGTTGACTTGAAACTTGAAACTTGAAACTTGAAACTTGATTCACCATTTATAACCTGTAAAGAGGAAAATAAAATTTAGCAATTAGTGATGCAATATATTAGTATGAAAATTTGAATTTGCAAGATTGAATGAAAATTAACGTACAAGTTAATACTTTAATTCACCAAATCTATGTGTTTCACTAGATATGTCTGAGGCTACATTTTCTGTGTGAAATTTTAATTTTTTATTGAGTGCGCCTCGCTTCACTCGGGCGCGCGCATCGCATTGCGCCTTGCGCATGTGCGCGTAAACTGACATTACGCCCCGCACTACGCCTCGCGCATTGAAAACACTGATATA
>BQKN01065410.1:597123-612492 GCA_022839385.1 Asparagus kiusianus
CAGTGGATATGGATATAAATTTTACTTATAGAGGCATATTTGTATCCGTGATTAGGAAGATGATACAAAAAATCATGCATATACATATCTGTATTCGATTTCAGTGGATTTTACTTATAGAGGCATATTATAGAGGCATATTTGTATCCGTGATTTGGAAGAGGATACAAATATGACAAGTATCATATCTCTGAGTCATATCCATATTGTATGTTCCCCTATGCAGAACGGTTCTTCGGATTACATCTTTTTCATGCATTTGCATGACTTAAAAAGTAACTAATTTAAATGCGTAACACAAAGAATGGTCATCCAACAAGCTTCTTGAGCCCTCCCTACATAATAATAAAGAGGTTTGTCGATATCTACTCCCTTGAATTATATTATTTTAAAATTAGTCCTTCAAACACTGTTTTAAACGTCAGATATTAGGAAAACATCAAGCAACCAAAATCCATAACAACTTGCAGATATTAAAAAATACCAGAGATATATAGTATATACCGGAGTGCTCTGTCGAATGATGTCCATATATACTATAGGACAAATTTACAAATTAGAAGAAATTTATTTTTAAAAATTAACCCCTTTAAAATTTAATTCCCATTTTCGACTTAGTTTCAGCCACCTGGCTGAAACTAGATCGAAATATGATAAATAAAGTTTGAAAACTTAATAGAATTTAAAATCCCGTGACGTTTAGTCGATAAATTACTCATCATACTCACGAAATACACTACACCATCTGAAACTAGAACCAAACTTCACGGGATAAGAAATCCCGTGAAGTTGTAGGGGGCATCTGCCAAAGAGCTCGTATAAAGCTCTCTATAAAAATAAGTCTCCAACGTCACGAGATTTGAAATCCCTTGAAGTTTGGGTGTATTTCTTCTGCAGCTTCATTAGCATGGTTAATCATGCACTAAATTTTACGGGATTTTAAATCCCGTAAAGTTTTCGAACTTTATTTGTCATTTTCGATCCGGTTTCAGCCATGTGGCTAAAACTGGGTCGAAAATAGCAATTAAATCTCAAAGGAGTCGTTTTTAAAAAATAAATTACTAATATGATCTATTTTGAGAATTTTCCCTATATTATACTGTCCTAATATAAGCATAATTAAATATAAGTATACAAAAATACAAATATATTTAGGATTACTAACCAACTACAGAAACTTACTTAGGGATAATAGCCTATTAGAAGCTACTAAAAAACTTCATGGAGCTATAGAACTTTTCCCAAAAACATAAAAAAAAAACTTTACAAAACCATATTGTTTTATGATAAGTCATATAAAAACACATATGGGTTGATATATCAATCACGTCGGGGGTATTTAAAAACAACGTCCTCAAATCAACGGAATTGCTATCAGCCTTGTAATCTGATCTTTTGTCCAATGTACTAATCCTGGTCGGGTTAGGGGCTGTTCGTTTCGCAAATTTTTTTGGGAAATCAAAGAATAGGAAACCTATTTCCTATAATAATTATTTTGAGGTTGTTTGGTTGGTTTAAAAAAGAAGGAAATCAAAGAATAGGAGATGAGATGAGATGAGTTGTCACCTTATTATTGGATGATGTGAGTGGTTTTTTAAAAAAAATTGTTTTGAGGTTGTTTGGTTGGTTAAAAAAAATAAGGAAATGAATTGGAGGTATATTATTGGATGATGTTTTGAGGTTGTTTGTGTTTGGTTCGTTTTTAAAAATAAGAAAATAGATGAGATGAGATGAGTTGGAGGTATATTATTGGGTGATGTGACATATACTTAAGGAAATCAATTTCTTGTTTTTTTTTAGGAAATGGATGGAAGTGAAGGTTTAATGAGATGAGATGAGTTGTCACAATATTATTGGATGGTGTGTGTGATTTTTAAAAATGGGATAAGATGAGTTGTGATGAGTTGGATGATGTGACATATTTCTTGTGTTTGGTTTATTTTTAAAGGTAAGAAAGTAGATGAAATGAGATGAGTTGGAAGATAAAAATAATATTTTATTAGATGTTGTGGGTGAGTTTTAGGGATGGAAATGGATAAAAATATTATTTTATTGATTTCCTTGTACCGATTTCCTTTTCTTGGTTTTTAGAAAACCAACCAAACGGGCTTAGTGATCAACCAAGGATACTTATTTTCTTTCATCCTTATTCAGTGCATTCCCACCGCCAAGATATTAATTCCTTTTGAGAGTTAAAAATAAGTTAATGCGATGCTGTATTTGTTTGTTAGACCCATTTTTTACAGTAATTATAGATAAAATGAGACTAATTTTACAAGACATGTAACACCGCATACTTGAAGAAATTAAACGAATTATTTTCTCCTATTTTGAATAATAGCATTTATTTCAGCACACTTTATAATAAGCTTATGCTAACTAATGGAAAAGGCTTCTTGGCTAGGCCATGTAAAAGCTCTAACATGCATAGAACATCAGTACCTACACAAATTAGTGTTCAACAATTTATGAACCGTCATCTAACACGCAGCTATGAAAAATCAAATACTTTCCAAGTTTTCGGTTTTCGATTTCGAGTTCAGTAATAAGAAGCATTGCAGATTAGGGTTGTTAATCGGTTTGAATGGTGCGGTTTATAGGTGACACCGAACACCAAACCGATCTATTTTTTCGGTTTGGTTCGGTTCGGTTTTTCACTTAATTTTTCCAAAAACCAATTGTGTTTGGTTTAATTCGGTTTGGTTTTTCTCTGGTTTATATCGGTTTTTTCGGTTATTTTATAAAGAAAGCAAGTCTAGAAAAGTAGAAAGTAGAAATATCTCATATTACATAACTGTTTCTGAAAAGAAAAGAAAAGAAAAGAAAAGAAAAATAAAAAAGAGCAGCCCACAATGTCATATAACAGTTTTCGAAAATAAAAAAAAGCGATGAAAAACTAGAATAGCAGAAACATATAGATGATAGATGCCTCCATGTCCATGAGAGCTAACTTCAAGTTCAGTAGCAAGCTCCAATTCATGACCAAAAATCCAAAAACCTGCAAAAACAACCTTCATGAGACACATGATTTCACAAACAATAGTCAGAAGACCTTAGCTCCTGCACCGAAAAATTGCTTCTCAATTGAAAGAACTGTACTAATCCTGAATGGTTTCTCAAAATTAAGAAAAACTAAAACAAAACAATAGCAAAACACATATCTCGCTGTCCATGATTAGGCCTTCCGCTTGTGCCTCTGTACATAGACAACAGTCCAAGGTACTAAATTAATTAAATAATGCTATAAAAATTAGACCTAGTACAGGATTTGGCAAAACATGCTAAGAGGTACAAATTTAATCGGGTTAAAATTTGTTAATCATGGTCAACTTGAATTTGAATAAGATCTTCATCTGATTTTGGTGTAGACAGAAGTTTCTACATTTAGGTGGTAACAGCCTACACCAAAATATAATTTCCTTACGATATATATAATCGGTTTTTCGGTTCGGTTTCGGTTTCAAGACATCCGAAACCAAAACCACACCAAACCTTTCGGTTTTCGGTTATTTTTTGCGGTTCGGTGCGGTTTTTTTCTTTCCTCGGTTTTTTTCGGTTATGGTGCGGTTTTGGTGTGGTTATTTTTCGGTTATCGGTTTTCAAGTTACAGCCCTATTGCAGATGGGTTTTAAAATGTTAAATCTTTGCAACAAATTACATACATAGATGGAAAACAGTAGCTAAGAAATGAAATTATAGAATCACCATGCTACTAATTAAAAGCAGAACATGAATAGGAGTTTTAAGACATACAAGCACAAACTAACAATTATTTTATTCATTTATTTGCTATTTATAACAACAAACGCTATGCATGCCTAGGAATAGGAATAGGAATAGTAGAAGCTAACACGGTCATCAGATAAACATCATTGATAATATGAGGGCTTTAATTATAACCTTAATGTTACATGAAAAGAAGCATAGCGATGGCCGGGAAATAAAGGAAACTAGAGAGCCTCTTTATTTATGTTTCTCCATTCCTATGAATTTAACCCGCACTCTCTTTCACTATATAAAGAGAATAAGATTAGTATTTTTACTCTTGTGGAGGCTTCACCCTGCAAGAAGCACAAGGAGCAGAGATCAAGCAAGAGGGAAAATTGTGCGTCTTGTCTTCTATGGTCTGCTTTGATTGAGGTAACATGAATTGAAGCCCATAATATCTTCATTAGACCCCTTCCATCCTTTTCCTACTAATTACATGGGGGGAAAAAGAATTAGGATAAATTTATGAGGGGCAGATCAATTTTGTAGTGACAATAACAATATGCTTGATACAAAACAATACGTTTGAATGTGAAAACTTCAATGCAGAGAAAGCTTTCCAAGTCTTACCATCAGAGACATTAGGATGTAAAAGAAAGCAGTTACTCATGGAAGAGTGGTCGTACGGTATTTTTGCTTTTTTTTTATAAGGATACAAAACAAATATTGATGGGATGCTGAACTGCTATCGAGTTATCGACAGAAAAAATTATAATTTGGATCCACCTGATATATGCCTAAAGATTTACAAGAAATTTGAGTTCAACTTTGAAATTTGAATATATTCCAGCAAGAATGCTCCATTATACAACACCTAATGGACTTCAGTTGTATGCATTTGCACGTGCTGTTCATCAGATGTGTATTCTAAAATTTTGGATGGTTTTAGAACTTACTCATATCAATATCCATGTTTTGACGGGGATACAGATATCAATAGTACAGATGCAGACACAATACCGAATTTCGCTTAGATTATTTGCATCTATTACAGTTCTGTGAGGTTGTCTAAAGCCCAGATGCAGGCAGAAGGGCTGATTGTTGAGGTGGGATGAGTTCTTTAAGTAATAAAAATACTGGCTAATTGCCTGGGGTTCGAGGAAAAAAAAGCAGAAATAATGTTTATGACCAGCACTATTCTGGCCACAAACTAAGAGAAGCATATCAGTAAGTGGGAATGCTAACTCAACTTACTCTGATGTAAACGTACAGATAAAATTCTTAAGCTTGCTAATCTGTAGCATGAAGTTTCTTAATAGGGTTAGTTGTGGATAAATCCCCTGTAGTAACGCCCAATTGCCGGATAGACACTCTGTACTATCTGCGCGAGTGTGCGAATAGTTCCCCAAAGTGAACTTTTTCTGACTCTTTTAAGAGTAAAAAAAAGTATAGCATTTGGGTGTCTACCCGCACCAATAGAATTGCAGTGGCTTTATCCCCATCTACATAACTTTTTTTTTGACTCTTTTACGAGGGTAAAAAAAAGGAAAAAAAATCATGAGACACAACTAGAACTACAAGGTATACGCAATTAGGTGATACTACAGGGGGCCTATCTGTAATTAACCCTTCTTTAATAAGGTATGAAATTGCGCATGTCAAAAAAATATGATAAGGTGATTTATCAGAAGGAAATTATCTTCTGCTGCTTAATCAAAACTTATTTTGGTTTTTTAAGCTAGCTGTGCTATTAATTGATCATAGTACGTGAACGTCTATTCTCACAATATCTTTAAGTACATATCCTGCCCAACCACAACAAATGTGCTTATATGTTAAAGAATACCCTCCAACTCATATAGACATACTCAAGGTGCCCATTAAAACTACGGACACTATTTTGATATATGAACTGATTAAAACATTTGAGGATCAGAGACAACACAAGGAGAGCCTATTTCGCATTATGCTGATTAAAATATTTGAGGATTGGAGACGACACAAATAGAGCCTATTAGCATTATGCTGAAGTAAATGTATTGCACATAGGGTACAAAGAGAAGCTCCATACCAGTTTTCTTCAAATTCTTAATCCAGCTGGGTCAAGTAATTATCTTGATGTATCCGGTCTCAAGCTACATTGCAAAAATGCACATCAGTTTTAGAAATGCACGATTCATTCCAATGTGCAAAACGTAATCATATCAAAAATAGCTCCCAAAAACATGATTCATTTAATGTGCAAAAAATATAATTGCACTGAAATTAGCTCTGTAAGAACCTGAATTCTTCTTTAGTCTACAGAAACAAGCTATGACATTTCCTTATGATCTTTTCACCATTGGCACTAAAAGCATTTCCAACCCTATAAGCTTGAAGTAGATGAGCTGATGCTTTGGCCGATTCCAACTTGTGACAACGACTCCTTTTTATTAAATTTTCCCTTTATACTTAAAATTTAAATTAAAATCATGTAACAAAGTCTTGAGAGTAATTCTGCAGGGGCCCTCTGCAAAAATAGCAAAACCAGTAACTTTTTAAGCACCTGCTAGAAACAAGAACAAATGATTTCCAGCAGCCTAGTATTTTGTCTTATTAACTAAAAGTAACTTACCACCAAAAGAAGTGTGGAGACGTTTAAAATCACTTTTTCTGCATACGTCAATTAAGGAATATACACCAGGTCTCAATGCTTCATCTATCTCTCTGCACGAGAAGGCCGCATGTTAACTTTCTGCTGAACAAATTAAACTGTGTATGGGTAACCATAGTTATACATCTGATCAGTGTACTCCCTTATCTTTGTTTTCTTTTTTTCCCCTTCCATTTTCTTTCTTGTGTGTTTGTGCATGTGACATGGCAGTGTCAAAGCACTGCTCAAGGAAAGAGGAACAGACCTTTTGATTCCTCCTTTCAGGGGACCACAGCCAGAGTACATGGAGATGTAATTGGACAGAAAGTATGATGAGTGCTCCGCAAACACATCCTTTTCATTTCTTATCTACAAAGTTATGAGGCCAAAAAATGAACTTCTATTACACAAAATAAATTTAAATGCAAAACAAAAAACATATAATTGCTTTTGTAACGCATCTGATATTCTATGAAAATATAATTGTTTCTGAAAGTAAAGCTTTTACATGAACACATCAACCAGTCATGCAAAGACAAATTTTAATGGATTGAAGATAACTACACAATAGGTTTATTGAATATAGCTGTTGTTATCATGGGCATTAACTGTATTATCTGACTTAGAATAAAGATGTTTAGGCCCTTATTTCTTTAATCATATAGTGTATCTCTACTTAGGGCTAACCTCAACAACAAAACCAACCAAAACTATACTTTTCCATTCATTAGTTATGGCCTCCATCTACAGTCCCATATATTTAAATGGGCAAGATTTGGCCTTAGAATTCACATTCTTCAGCTACAATATATAGTAGTTTGTGTTCTAAACAGAATAGACCCCTACTTTTTAGCTATATTTGTTGGTTCAAATTCTCATATTACATTGGGTTTCCATCAGATTGGGATTCAGTTCATAAGCACCTGATATAGGTCCGTGTTTGGATAATGGAAGACATCAAGCTCAGTGAATCTAGATTTTAGTTGTGGTTAGGTGACTTGGATACATATTAGATAGAGGGTTGGTGTAGGTCACTGGCTTACATGGTTCACTTGAGCCCTAGTCATTTATTAGATGGGTCCCTTCGGGCTATTAATTAAAACTGAACATACAATTTAAAGTAGTATTAAGTATTAACTGTATCTCACTTTGAGAAGGTCGTGTCTCGGTCTACTGAATCCATGCTTTGCTAAATTTCAAACCCCAAATGACTTCTGCTGTGGATGCATTAATAATGAGATTTAATTTTGTTCGTATCAGCTAAAATTGTTTGCCCAAGAATTTAAAAGAATAGAGCTTGATAGAGGAAATATTATAATGATGATATTATTCAGAAATCAAAAGATGACTAGCTGCACTACTCTAATACATTGATATATTGGACATAAGTGACAGATATTTCCTTTTAGTTACAAGCCTAAGATAACCATATAGCCTCCTCAAGGGCAAGCATGTCAAACTATTAAAGATCAACCTTATGTGAAACCTCTAGGCATGAATGAAAACAAAATAGTTCAGGATAAACATGCCGTTAATAAAAAATAAAACATTAAAGATCAGCATTATGAGAAACATCTATGGGTGGATAAGAAACAAAAGATATGAAAGACTTAACCACATTATTCAAACACTACAAACCTCCTCATAAATTCTCCTGAGATAACTTGCACATTTTATTGCCTCTTCCGATTCCCAAGAAAAGTACCATTTCCCTCTAATTAAGTCGGTGTCCACCATCTCTAAACAGTTAAGGAGGGTACTTACTGACTCTTCAAGGATAGCAACGCATTGTTCAGTATGACTAGAAAGAAGAAAGGTAACAAAATATTCAGAGAAACAGTAGAATCCTCAATGAAGAAAACTAATTTACTGTGGAGCATATGCATGATAAAGCAAAACCTGATCCCCAGGTATCGTCAAAATAGAAAAGAAATACAGGAATGAGTACAATAAAGAAACATAAACGTAGAGAGTATATGTGAGAAAAGAGAAGAATAAAGGTACGAGGCCAGTATATATTGGTTTCAGTTGCGGGTAAATTTCACAAAACCCCCCCAACAAGTTTGGCCCAGTTTCAGATAACCCCAAAAAATTGGAAATCTCACTTAACCTCTAATTTTCAAATAACCCCAAAAAAGTTGGAGGTCACTAGAAAATAGATCCAGAAAGATGCAGTTTTCAGGGTTAAGTGGCATTTCCTTTTTTTGTTTTTTTTGGGTGGGGGGGGGGGGGGGGGGGGGGTTGCTCAAAATAGGCCGGATTTCTTGGGACTTTTGTGGAGTTTGGCCTTTAAATGCCTATGATATACAGAAAACACTAAAGAGGATCTTTGAATACAATCATATTTTTACGTACTTGCCACGACATTAAAATTAAGAAGCAAATATTTCGAAAGCTGTTTTAAGAAACCCTTGATATGAAACTCTGCAAACATGTAGACCACCCTCCCGCTGAAGAAAAAGCTGCTTCTGGATGGAATACTTAAAGCAAATAAAATCTTTGTATACTGTACCTCAAAAGGCAAAGAATATGCTAATTTCCTCATCACTCATAGGCACAGCACATGAATCAAGATCTCTACTCTAACATCATAAAGAAGAAGCAAGAAACATTCCCAGTTCTGCCATACATAATTCTTTGTAAAGCAAGCGGTTACGATGCTTAATGTCTTGGGGTTCCTTCTAAGAAGGCTCGTAGACGTGTTAGGTAAAGATTACGAAGCAAGGATGTCATGGAAAATCATAGTATTTTGTAAAGAATTTTACTTCTCATAACATGCTGATGAAAAATGTTATTGATTTTATGTAAATTATTAATTTCAATATATGTATATAGCCATGTCTCGTACCCTACGTTTTACAAATTGGCCGTCCTGTATTCATACCCACATCCGCACCAGTACCTGTGCCCATGTTCATGCAACATAAATGCACAACAGCACAAGGTAGACCCAAAAGGAAGAAATTATATAAAATATCATTTATGCAGAAAATAGAGATCCTCACTCATCTTAGAGGCGAAGAACAAACAGAGCCAGTACAAAAGTTTAACTAAATTATATGCCAATTGATTTACCAAACAGTATGGTATCGATCTGAAGAGTGAAAACCCATACCGAAGCGGCATGACGAAATCAAGGCCTAATGCAAGAAGTAGATGGACATCCTACTACATGAAGTTGCAGACCAAATAGAAGGTAATCCATGGTATTACAATTATAAAATGGAGGAAATATTTTTCAGTTAAGTAGACCCTACGTCATCCATTATCCCATTCTAATTCCTCTCCAGTCTCCAGGAACAATCTTCAATAGACACAGATACCAAAACATACTTATGGCATCAATCACTCTATATTGTAGATGTACAGAATATGGTATAAGTTGCTACCTCCATAATTGCATGGACCACAGTTAGTTCTGATTCATGGGACGAGAACGGGAGAGTGGTAAGCCACTTATTTGGAAATGGGGACAAAGGTGTGTATACTAATACAGTACACTCGGTACCCTGGTACGCTTGAAGTTTGGTTTTTAAATATAGAAATCTAATTTTGTTTCTTTCTTTCTTTCTTTCTTTTATTCCTTTGATTTACTGTAGCTAAACAAACAGTACCGAAACTCTATTTCTAACATAATTGAGCTTTTAACCTTAATAATTCTGGGTTTGATCAAGCTATACATTCAAAACTCCGACCTAAATTTATCCCATCGATCTTTTCCTCTACTCCCCCACCAGCTAACCCACCGTGAAACCACAACACATCGTTGATCACGCTCTGATGATCCATTAATTTGCTTTTGTTGCGCATACTTTTAATGACCCCACAATAAAATCTCCTTACGCAGGCGACAAATGTATAGTTTTTTTATTTGTGCCCTAAACCTCCTCTTTGTTCTCTAGCCTTCTACAACTACTTGATACTGATAATTCTACAATGATTAATAATCATTTTTGGTCGCTTTTTGTTTTGCTGATGCTTCTTCTGCTTCATATTTTTATGGATTTAGAAAAGCTAAATACAAATATAAAGCACTTAAGCATCACTTTTTGGAAGCTAGGCAGTAGCTAACATTCTTTACAACACTGATGAAACAATACTACTACCTCACGTCCAATAAAATTTAAAACATTTCCCAATAAATATACTACATTCCAAGCAAACCTTACGGGTTCTTCTTGAACACCTTTTCTGAATGAATATCCAAGTTTCCTTTTCATATAGTTGTACTTTAATATAATTGATTCACCAAATTAGCAAATTTTAGTCCTGGCATATGTTTGTCCTAACACTCTTTTAAGGTTTACCATTGACTATTGATTTGAATCTTAACACTCTTTATTTAACATAATCTTACTTGACACATCCATGATAGCTGGTTAGACCAAGAAGCCCAACCGCCCATCTCAAAATTGTGCAGTTTTTTCCCAATACATTTTAATAGAGGACATATTGCCACTATATCAAAGTTAAGAGCAAAACTGAATGGCGATTAGGGTAGGAAATTGGCTTAGACAGCAGGAAACTTATTGGTATATGAAATACTAAATAGTATATCAGGCAATACTTCGCTTTGTGTGTTACCTCCCATTAGCATGACAAGACTAATGATACAACACTATGGCATGCACTACGGTACATACAATTGTACAAGCTAAAATCATAAAAAATGGCACTATCTGGTATCCAGTGAAGTATACTGGTTAAAGTCCAGTACAAATCTACAATTGTCTTGTACAGTTGTAGTGTAGGGGTTAAAGCCTCGTGGAATATATTATTCTGTATTGTTCTGTAATTGAAAATTAATTACATATTTAGTAAGAAAAAACTTGGTTTTGGACCATTGGTCGTAAGATATTCACATGTACTACTATAGCAGTAAATGTCATCAAAGATTTTAAACATACCTCCTTAGTACTAAAATTAACTTCAAAACTATATCCTATTTTATAAATACAAGTTTAGTATAGTACTGGAGTGAATTCGGCGATCCAGTGTGGGCAAAAATGGGTTAGTCTGAAACAAGAATGAAGGTAGGCATGAACGGTCTGGCCCCTTCAGCATGTGGGTCAGTCTGCACTGTAGACAGTGCATGGGTATAGAGTACTAGACACACAGCAGTAGGATTGTACCTGGGTCTAGATAAAAAGGTGTGGACAGTGCTTGATCATATAGTAAGCATGCACTACACAGCCCACTTCCAATCCTAACAGATATTCTTTTAAAAAAATCTTGATGGAATTAAACATATTTGGAAATAGATTACTACTGGATGCATAAGAAGGAAAAAAAAATATTTATATATACATACTGTTGATGATGGTTGAGAGTTGTGCACAATAATCTGCAGCATGAAGCATATAATTCAACAGAGAACTTGCGGTCTACAATATCGCAACACATATCCCTTGAGGACTCTATTTTCCGGTTATCAAAAAATGCGGTTGCATCAGATGAAGGAAAATAATCTTTCAGCTGCTGGAAACCAGTAAAAAGTGCCAATGGTATATGCAAACATTGGCTCACATGCCACGCCTCCAGTTGAATGGACTTATTACCAGCTATGCTTGCAAGAATCTGAACACACATGAGAATGACTGAGCCCGCATCTGGTTTGATATCAGCTTTATAGTTTAGCTGCTTCTCTACATAAAATATTGTTGGATTCTGTAAGTGAAGTATTATGTTGAATACAGCATTAATGAAGCTAAAGGTTTTTCCAACCACAAGCTTATGTCCTGCATGGAGAACTTCAAGAGTCAGAAAACGACACAATTATAGAACAATACAGTAAGCAATCAAAATTCTCATGATAATGCACATACTTGCAACTACAAACATACATAGCACATGCAAATACCCAAGCATACCCACATTCATAAACATGCTATTTTTTCCTACAATGCTTTTTGTCATGCCCTAAGTACAAATTGTGGGTTCTCCTTTACGAGTGATGGATCTCCATCAGTTAATTAAATCTTACCGTTAACAATCTATTTCTCCAAATCTATCCTAAAACAAACAATTTGGTTCTTTGTATTAGAGCACATACACAAGGAAGTGACAAGTGTTGCATTTAATACTGCAAATGCAGTCTACTTCAAATGATTGATAACAGGAATTTGGTACCAAAATTATCATTTTCTGACTTGGAAATCAGCTCACAAAATTAAAAAGGAGACTACATAAGCATATAAAGAAGAGGAAATGGATTTACTGGATTAAATAGATAACCTATACACTAGGAAATACCTGATAAAGATTCAAGAACCAACTCCAAGCAGTTTAAACCAGCCGCTACAGTTGAGGAGACTTCTCCACCATCCAGATTGCCAGTGGTTAAATCATAAACTGTATTGCAGTCAGGTTGTGCCCCAACAAGTGCTCTCTCCACTAACTGAAGAGCTATCATCAGATCAAATTTTTTTGGCAAGATAAATTTTTTGAATGAAATACTTAGCCTAATTTTAAATGCATTTAATCGCAATTTGATTTGATCTAGCAGCTGCAAGTCATTTCTGTTTAATTCATTATGAGAGTGCAGCATCTTTGAACTTGATCCAGACTCGTGAGAATATAAAGTTGCAGATTTTCCTTGGAGGGAAATACATTTCCCTATAGCTGTGAGATGTGTATCAATTATCTGAGAATAAAAATCTTCTGATAAATTAAGATCACCATTACTACTCCCTACAGCTTCCAGAAATGTCAAAATACCATCTAAACAAACAAATGAGACCGGCTCCATTCTGCCAACCATCTCTGCCATTTCCTTCAGAATCAGTACGGAAGTTTCAAGAACAAGAATAGGATTTACAGCCACTTTGCTACAAGAAACTTTTGATCCCAGAGACCTAGGAAACCGTAACATACCCTTTAGCTTCAGAATTGCAGCAGATGCAGTAAAGAGTTTACCAAGCGTGTATGCTATTTGAGGATCTTCACCTTTCAATAGGCTTTCTAACAAAGGTCCTTTTAGGTTCTTCAGCTTTGACAAATTTGTTTCCTGAACTTGATTAACAAGATTAGCTTTACCAGCTGTATCAAGGGGTAACACGTCTTTTTCCTTGCAAAATGGACTTCCACTAAATGCACATTCTGAAGGACTATTTCCGTTGTTATCATGATAACCTATAGAGCAGATCACTACCATAGCTTGAGAGCTTGTCAAGAGGTTGAAGCACAGGTTTAATATTTCTTCAAATAGAGTTATGCACTCGCAGAGTATAGGGAGACATGCAGGTATCAACCGAGAATATTGTGGATTTACAGTAGAGACATCCTGATTTATACTATCGATTGCTGATACTAACCCCCATAAGAACCCCTGGAAACATGAAATGATAACTGCTAACCTACTGCAACCCAGAACTCTGACACGGTCTTCAGGTTTGATCTCCTGCAGACTGCCCATGGAAGTAAATAGGTTTCTCGCCTGGTCCTTCAATATCTCAGCCATAATGTCCACTGAATGTTCCGTAAATAGCTTTTTTTCATTTGTTTTAAAGTCCTTTATAGCACTCATTTGTTTTTCACTTATTGCCAACAAAATGTAAGATGTATGATCTATCAAGGGAAAAATCACATCTTGTAACCAGCTAGAATATGTTACTCCAAACACAGCATGTGGCAATCCGATTATTTCAGAAACTGACTCCAAAAGCCACAAAATAGAATCTGAAGAACCAAACACAGAAGAAATTGATGCAGAATCTGTGGGTCCACAATTATCATCAAGAGATGATGATACCAGAGACTTGATGACCCTTCTACAAGATATAAACAGTCTTACAAGCTCATAGGGTTCACATAAAGAAGAGTTGGTGCCGTTTTTCAGTAAACAAGATACTGCTAACCTGGAAAACACAGAAACTAAGCTCTCAGTGACCAGAACATTTGAATATCATACAGAAGATCTTTAAAGTTAAATTGCTCAAAGAAAAGATTTCAACTTAATGAGTAAGCAAACAAGCAAAACTTTCATAGGTTTTACACAAATGAAAACCCGTTAAGATGTCCCCATTACAGAAGCTGAGAACTGAACTCGAGACCACTTGCAGGAGTCATGTTTAAGCTACCAAAGAACCAGCATTAAGGCAATTTAGTGATTAGCATTGTTAGTCCTCAACTGAAGAGCTAAAGATTTTTTAGTAAAGTGGTTTTCTAATTAAAGACATGATCTGCTACACGTTTAACACCTAAAATTAAAAAAAATGTTTTCATGTTTGGCTAATGAATCAAGTGGTCCCATAATGGTCATGAAGAACACATACAGAACTGGTTACTAACTGCAGCAAAAATAATTGGGTTTCTCATGGATCATATAGGCGTTATAGTTCACATCTAATGGTGAAGATTTGCAACTCTGAAAATTCATCTTGCGATTTGTAGAAGAAGAATGTGTACAATCACTATAGCTGTATGTGTGGTCAGACAGACAAACAACCAGTTATTCATGTACATATAAAAATACACAGGCAGATACCCATGCACATGCACATGCACATAAACTACAAAAACATGTGGTTAGAAATAAACATACGACAAGTTTACAAACACGGCTATGAGAGAAAACTAACAAATAATAAGACAAGTTTATAAACACGGCTAAGAGAGAAAACTAACAAATAATAAAGCAAATAATGATCATGAAGGACGCATAAAGAACTGGTTACTAACCGCAGAAAAAATTATTGGCTTTCTCATGAATCATATAGGCGTTATAGATCACATTTAATGGTGAAGATTTGCAATTCTGAAAAATTCATCTTGTGATTTGTAGAAGAAGAATGGGCACATAATCACTATAGCTATATGTGTGGTCAGACAGATAAACAACCAGTTATTCATGTACATATCAAAATACACAGGCAGATACCCATGCACAAGCACATAAATTACAAAAACATGTGGTTAGAAATAAACATATGACAAGGTTTTATAAACATGGCTAAGAGAGAAAACTAACAAATAATAAAGCAAATCCACGGGGGGGGGGGGGGGGGGGGGGGGGGGGGGGGGGGGGGGGG
>BQKN01065410.1:612592-635294 GCA_022839385.1 Asparagus kiusianus
CCCCCCCCCCCCCCCCCCCCAAAAAAAAAAAAAAAAAAAAAAAACACCAAAAGCACGTTTCTTAGATCATTCTGTACGAAAACCCCTCAAAAGCAGCATAAACTTAACCAATGTTGTAAGCGTCAATTCTCCGATGTCATGGAGACAAGTAGCTACTGCAAGACAAATAGGTTTCCCACATGAGCGAAAAAATAGTATCCAATTTAGTTATGCAAACATCAATAACTCACATTTACATGTATAGAGATTTTCACAACTATATCAGATGGACAAGATCGAAAATATATTAGCATTCTCCTTTCAACATGCACAACTCAAATTTCAGCGTCATAATAATGGAATGGAAAATTTGTTGCTAATGAGGTCAACTAGTATTTCTATAGAAGTGAGAACTGTAAACTGCAATTTTCAGTAAACTACATAGACACTGAGCTAAACTAGAAGGCTCATCTCAATAAGATAACATTAACAACAAAACAACGGTTTCAGGTAACCACACTTTTAATAAACTGGAAAGCTTCCATTTGCCCTTGATTATACCGAAGAGAAAAACATCAGGAGTAGGAATACTTATATCTTTCCATCTCATCCTTACCTGAAAGGATCAACTAGCTTCCAAATTTGATCTTTCTTAGTGAATACTTCACCTTTGATTGCACCACAAAAAATGATCAATTTACAATTTAGCAATTACAACTGCATTGTCAATGATGTAACTTTCAGTTTTCAATAGACTCCCTTGATTTTTCTCTAATTTTCATACTTGAACTATTTAATCTTAACAAAAGAAAATGAACGAAACAAAACTCTTTTTCCCTTATATATTTTTTTTCTCTTAAGCTTCATAGTATTACATGATTTCATAGGTCAAAATATTATCCAGGCCTACTAAGCAAGGAATCAAGAAACAAATCTATTCTTCAAGACTTCAAAAGCAGCTATACTTGGAAGAACACTAGACTTCACCAGGCATCTAACTCATGTATGTAGAATCCTCATAGGAGTGCTGTAAAAGAGCCTACTGAATTTAAGATGTAGATTCTTGGTACTCATTAACTAAGGTCAGGAGTAAGTTTTCAGAATCCAGATTCTAAAATAGAATACTTGCATCAAATCTCAATCTCAAGACCTATAGTGTCCTGGAAACTTACGTACATCAACAGCATAAACTCAATCATGGTTAACCCCAAAAGCTCCTCCATATATTTTTTATTTTATACGTTAGGAAAGTTTTATCACGAAGACGTACCCGTACCCAACACATACCTGACACATACCCATACCCAAACTTCATGGACACTCCTTGAATATATGCATACATTTATTTAGACATGTGCTCAATTTTATGATATATGTTTTAATTTAAAACACTCATCATACACTTCTTGGAGGTATATACTATACTTCATGTCCATTTCTTGAAACTCGTTAGACATGGGCCGGGTTTGTTTGAGCCCATATCCAGGTTAAAAACTATGATTTAAAGGGTGTTTTGAGTGTCTAGTTAAAAAAAGCACTTTCCAATTTATAATAATCAACATAATAAAAGAACTTATAAATGTGCTAGGAATTTAAATTCAAATAGCACATGAATTGAAAAATATGATCTCATGCAAATTATTAATTTCCATGTAACTTAGATTATGTTACAAGGAACATGTTGCATGGAGCATATCAAAGAATATAAAGTGCGTCCTTACCCACCCTTTTCCTAAATGTACTTTGTGCAATTAATGGAGATGGCTTTCCCTCCTTGTGAAAATCACTTGCCTTATCAACTCTCTAAGTTCATTTGAATGAAACACATAAGCATATTGTGCATGCAATAATAACTCCTTAAGCATCTCCATCTCCTCATGTATTAATAGGTCAAAGTCAGTCTCTATAGTAGAGGCAGTTAACACCAACCAAAGTTGCCACAGAGACCCAACTTAGTCATGAAGCAATGACTGAGCTGTTGGAGGTCCCAAATTCAAGATCAAGCTATGACCTTTGTTGAAAAAATAAAATCACCAGCAATATTTGTAAGCGTGAAGAGGTATTTCATAGCCTAGCGTGAAGTAATATATGTGTGTAATCTGGTAATGACAAGTCAAGTAACTCCAAAAATTTCGCTAATATGCAGTTCCAAAAGATGATCAATAAACTATTGCACAAGAGCCAGATGAAAATGTTTGAACAACTGAAATCTTAAGAGGGCATTTGGGATAGCATATTTTTTGTCAAAGTAGCTTTTAAGCTACGCTTATGCCTCTATCTACATGTTTGGTGACATCTCAAATAAGCTAGCTTTTAAGCCACATTTTAAAAGTTAGGGTTCCCCTACTTTTAAAAAACTACCTTATAAACTCATCCAAATAAGCTATGTTTGACCAAGCAAATGACTTTTCATACAAGTTTTATGAAGTTTTTATCATAAAAGCTAAAAGCTAGCATAGCTTATAAGCATAAAAAATTAAGCCCACCCAAACACCGTTTAAGTATTGACTTTTTAATGAGTCACCCACACGAGTACAAACGTAATCCCTCCTTTTATATAATGAGAAACTGGTGAGCCCTTCCTGGTAGTAAAATAATAACACGTGTCAAATCTAAGCATTACATGTAGACACCTAATTCTATCTATACCTAATTCTCATCAAATTCAAACTACATATAACTAGAAAATTCTAATAATCAAATAAAACTATCCATAACTAGAAATTTCTAATACCTAAACAAGCCTAAGAATTCTCATCAAATTAAAATTGCCTATAACTAGAAAGTTATAACAATCAAATATTTGGTAATTCTAATTAAATAATAACTATCCCTAGCTAAAAAAAGAGTTTCATCCTTAATAAGTTCAAGGGAAAAAAGTTATCATAGAAAATTAAAAAAAAACTTAAAAAATCCGAAAATAACAAACAATCCCTTGAAAAAAAATCTAAAATTATAAAAGAAACCCCTAAGAAACTAAAAGTTGCAAGCTGGCCAAAAAATTTGAAACATACGGGAAAAAAACCCTTAAAAGTCTGAAAATCCATAATACAAACAAACCTATAAAAAATATAAACAACCATGTAAACATCCAAAAACTACAAATAGCCCCTTGAAAGTATGGAATTGCAAATGATGCCTGAAAAATCTAGAAATTGTACTCGGACCCTTAAAATTAAAAAATTACAAACAACCCCCTAAAATTTTAAAACTACAAACAACTCCCTACAAAAATCCAAAAAACACAAACAACCCCCTTTAAACTCCAAACATTAAAAACAACCTCCTAAAATCCAAAATTACAAACAAACCCCTAAAAAATTGAAAATTACTAGCAAACATTATGAGGTGTTTTGTCAAAAGTTATTGGGGGTTAAGTAACAAACCCTGAAGCTTACTAGGGGCTTTTGCCAAAATCTATTTGGGCTATTTTGGTCAACTGACCATACATGGACTAACGATGTTAAGTTTGAGGATTTTCTATCAATAATTATTAGAGGTTAGTGAGAGTTTCAAGATACTAGGGATATAGTGCTAAACACCGAAACTTATTAGGGGTTTAGTGATTTTTTCCCATATTTCAATGTTTATAGAGAGGGCATATTGGTGGTTTGAGTTTCAAACTTTGAAGTAAAACTCATTCACGCCTTTATTTTGTATTTCCTTTATCATACTCCCTTTAAAAGTGAGCGTTCTTTAAAAACTTTCATTTATCAATTTTACCCCTAATCCTTTTCAATATTAACATTCTTATCCTAATTATAATTGGTTATCAACTAAAGCCATTAAATTAAAATTAAATTCCTAAATTAAAGCTCTCTCCATTCAAAACTAATTAATAAAAAAATTATCTAATTATAATTGGTTGACAATTAAAGAGTATAAAGAAGCTTAAACTCCTGAATTAAAACTCTCTCCATTCAAAACCAATTAATAAAAAATTGATCTAATTAGAATTGGTAAATAACTAAAGAGTAGAAAGAAGCTTAGAGCACATTAGCATTGTAAGCATAATATGCATTGCACGTGTAAATATTAACCAATTGATTGATACCAAATTATGAAATTAATTAATTATTAACAAAAATTAATTGATTAAAGTATTTTTTGTAGTAGTCCCTTAAACCTTTCATATTTTGAGATTAGTCCGTCAAAGCATTGAAATTATTATTAGGTAACACATTTCTTAAGTTATTTGAAATTAGTCATTCAAATTAATGGTATAATTAGTAATTTGAGGAACTAATTTCCCTCTAATTGCTTTTTTTTACTCTTGATTGGAGAAGTTGATATCAAAATAACTTAAGAATTGTGGATGTAATAGCTATTTCAATGATTTAATGAATTAATTTTAAAATAATAAGAATTGAGCAAGCTAATAGTTCAATGTGGTTATCTTTGCAAACTTATAGAAGGGTTTTCTTGAATGATGATAGGTTTTCTTATTCTATAGTCATTAGGGATTAAGACAGAAGATTGTTTTCCTTTTTTTTTACTTCATAAGAATTTTATGTCATCTGTTATTATTAGATTTGAGGCATTGAAGAAATTGATTGCTATATGAGCGAATAATCTTTTCGAGTAATGTGTAGCATACATTGCTCATGGTTTATAAGTGAATAATCTTTTCTAATAATTTGTAGCTTACCTTGTTTATAATCACAACGACACATAAAATGAAAGGTGAGGGTACATAAATGTAAATATTAAGAAAGTTCACAGATAATATTACATCATCAAGTTGAGATTTCAAAGAAACGCTTTTACAACCAAGTTATACTAAAGAAATAAATTGAACAAATAACCACGTGCAATGCACGTGTCTCTTCTAGTAAGAAAAAACCTCCAGCTCAAGTTATCTTATTTTGAATTTTAAATTCAAACAATCTCTTTCATCTCACGAGTTATGGTTTAGAACACTATGGCGAAATTTAAAGATTGATAGCATGTTCATTGTTATATTATAAGTCATTGTTACAAGTTATTGTATGCAATTTATAATAAAAAACAGTGAACTATATAAAAATCAGAAAAGAAGAAGAAGCAATAGCCTGAAGAAAAAGGGTAGGTTTAAGATAGGATTTTGATAAGCTTAACAATATATTTAACAAAAAAAAATATGGGTTCCAATGTTCTACAAAAGTAAGTGTCGCATTAGAATTTTTTTGGGGAAATTCACACGTTTCTATTGCATAGGAAACTTCAGGGTATTAAAGTGTAACTTTTAGAAACTTTAGGGTATATAAATGAAGGGTTTTACAACTAAGGGTATTTTTGTGCAATATCAGGCAAACAATAAGGTATTTATGTGTAATATACCGACCAGAAAAAAATCACTGCAATTGAATTTAGAAGCATGGCAATAGCTAAAAATGAAACTCATAATCATATATACAAACTAAAAAAACCAAATTCACCCGAGCAAACACAGGCATAACACTTGTATAAATGAAAGGAAAAACAACGCAAAACTCACCTTTCAAGGTTCAGCGAGTACGCTGCATAGACTGAGAAAGATTTCGCATCTAGCTGGACTTTGGGAATCGTGGATAACAGCGCAAGCAAGCTTTCGCAAGTTCTGAGTGTCAACATGAAAGATGTTTCTCTATCATTAAGGTCCACATTTTTTGCATCTTGGAGAACAAGGTTTGAATTTGGCAATAATGAAGAATGATGGAATGAAACAATCCCATCATCCAAACCAATCAATGGCTCTTTTTTCACTATACTCAGGAACTCTGACCAATCTGGTAGTGATCCCAAATCCATCTTATTTGCACAAACATGAGATAATGCAGGAACCAGCAATTCCTCCAGAACACGGCCAAAACCTGATGTGAAATGCTTGCACAAAGGCTAAGTGGAAAAAAAGAGATATATCAATACAATGTGGCGCAGTTATATCAACAAAAACGAGCACATATTTAATAACAAAAGTTTCTTGTAAAACAGACACACTTAATAACTGTCCAAAATAAATAAACATAAAACAAGAGCCAAATATAGACCTAACAGGTGCGGACGTAAAGAAGGGGAGCTGTGAGCGTGTGGGAGGGGCTTATTTTTGGTGGTGGTGGCGGTGTTTTTTGGGCCGGGGGGGGGGTGGGGGGGGGGGGGGCAAGGTTGAACTTACAGATTGTTCATATGACACAATGTTGGCTAGAAATTCCATTGAAACATGATGCATTGTGACTTTCTGATAGGAGACTCCCTTTACACTCTGCATTCTGACTTCCCCAGAGCATTTTACATCTTGAATTGAGTAAAAGAACAAACAAGACAAGAATTTCTTTAAGTACTTCTTAGCTGCGTGAACACACCATATGTCGATATTTCGACAAAGAAGCCTCCAAATTGCAATATGCAATGACCTCCGATTCAAAGAACAAACACCCAAATCCCAGGCATGTTCATATGAAGCCTTAGTGTCATCCAGTTCATCATTTTTAACAGATATTAAGTGTCCCTTATGATCTAATAATTTTCCGCTTCGCAGTAAAAAATTTGCCATTTCTGTTGCCTCCTGCTTTGAGAGCAAGATGAGTCTTTTCCATTTTTCATTTACATCCTTTCTTTGCAAAAATTCAAAAGCCTGAATCAACCGATTCAAATCGTTGAGCCTCTGTAAAGCCATTATGTATATTACATAATGAAGGGATGGGCACCCTGTACTTGAAACAAAATCTTCTAAATGAAACTTGATAAGATCTAAAAGTGAAATAGATGGTTTAACAATCCAAGAAAAATATCCTTCATCCATAAATTCGGGTCTCTCTCTCCAATCACCTTCGTGAGCCACAATAAAAGAACTTCCCATTGACTTTGCTGCCTTTACTGCTGAAACTGGGGGCATAAGGCTTATTAATTGACGGTATAAACTTCTACAAGAAATGTACATGCGGAAGAAAAACACAAGTATCCAAGAAGTACTCAATGTTCTTATGCATATGCCACTTTCAGTTTCTGACTTTTCATGATCACATAATCTTCTCCCCGTAACAGAAAGAATGAACTCATCAACGCTGCCAGATTGCCTTTGAACCAAATTAATGAAGCTTAACTCTACTGTCCCCATCAAATTTTTTATAGAGTTCCCAACTGAAATGCTATTGGTCGCAGTGATTGTTAACGAATCCAGCACAGTTGAATATACCTCTGAAAGAAGTCTACCTAAAACTTCAGTTTGCATATCTAAATATGTTACGCTGACATTTAGAATATATGTTTCAGTAACATTTTCTCCATCAGACCCAAAGGGATTGAACTTTATCCACTGTAAGGAATCTTCCACGTCCACTTCTAGCTGCTGAACAAATCCGCTGGCTTGCCCTTCTGGTATTGACTTGATAGCATTAGAAATTGCAACTTGGAGCTCTTGTGAGCAAAGCAAAGTTCCCATTGATTTTATGTAAATATGTGAAGATAAAGAAGAAACGAACATAGAATAATCTGATGCATCAGCACAGGAAGGATTTTTTAAAAGCCTTGCAGCTTTACATAGTGCAAAAAGAGGAGAGTTCACCTACATGATTACACAGACAACGGTAAGAGAATAGGGCAAATTGAACTATAATTATAAAAGTGAAAACTTAGTCGAAGGAAAAACAATGGAAGAGAAATCAATTAGCAGAGAAGCAATCATCATGTCAATTTCTGTATTTTCATCTGGAAATGTCCTGGGAATCTTACAGAAACCACACCTTAAAATAGTATAATTTTGCCAAAAGCATTTAGCAGATCCTGGATGATAGGATATTGTCCATGTTAAGCACTTAGGTAACTTATTTGGCATTTGGTAAATGAATAAATTTTCTTAACTAGTTTGGTCACAAAGGAGCAGAGATGCTAATTATTTGAAATAAAGAATGCTGCAATGATTAAACAAATAACTGCTGTGAGAAAGATATACATTAAGCGTATACCCCTTTGGAAAATAAAGAATTACAATAGAAGGCTAACCTTTTCACTCAACATAATATAAAATTTGTATCTAGAAACCATCCAGTTTCTCATAAGAAAATATGGGTACCAACAGTCTCTTTAAAAGTGCAAAGTTTATCATAGACACTAGTCACTGGAAACTAAAAGCAGAAGTTAGGATCTCCAACATGTATGGCTTTCAAAAATATGACAAATCATTAGAAAATGTTAGATTAGAGAGATGGGAACAAATTTCAAATGCAGTCAAGCGAGCGAGTAGTCCTAAAGTCAATGATATTTTTTTCTCCATTATTTAGATCAATATAAGGTAAGTAGACCAACAAGAGGAAGCCACCTGCAAAGGGTATTTTGATGGTACAATTCTAAAAATGTACCTCTTTATGCTTCCAATCGTCCGTGGTAATCCTATATTAATGTAGTCAAAGTAATCATCCTACGCTATGATAAGCATCCCCTAATATGAGCACACAGTTATTGTGAATAACAACTTATGTTTAGATTTCATTACAGATATGAATTAAACAATGCACATATTTCATGTTTCCTAAAGGAAAACTTATGGAACTCAAGAAATCCCAAATGTTCTTTATCCATCCATAAAATTACAATATGGGACAACTGAGCAATCCAAATTTATAATACAGAATCTAACAGTCTAATTCAGTAAAATCCGACAAAATAAATTTATTAATATATAAAAAAGGAACTTTTTAAAGTATACAATTGAAAAAGGGCTAAATTAATAGATTGGTATTTTAATTAGACCCCAATTACCAATACGACATTTTAAATAGGCAACTCTATGCTAGGGCATTTTATATGAGCCAAAGGTGCAAGAAGACCCAAATTTTCGTTGGCAGATAAATTTCCGACAAGAAACTATTATTTGTTCTTGTAAATTTTTTCTCTACCCCTGACCTCTCAAAATTATTAAATCTACACCTGACCTATCATAATGTGGTACAAGAGAGTATGTGAAATTGACCCTTTGAAAAACTACCTCTTTCCTATCCACACCCTATCTAGGATTTTGGGGGAGTTTGAGGGTTGAGGTGGAGCCTTCAAAGGGAAGAATTAGAAAGTAAAAGGAGAGGGAGTTAGGGAGGAGAGGGTGAGAATGGTAGGGGTTGTTGATGATAATGGGTTATGAAAAGGAGGGTGAAGATGAAGAGTTGTTGATTGAGTGTGAATAGGAAAAAATGGATTTTTAAAGGGTTAATTTCGCATAAACCTCCTATCTTTAGATGTAAAATCAATAACTTTAAGAGATCAGGGGTAGAAAAAATATTCAAGCAAAAAATAATTCCTTGCCAAAAAGTTAGCCATCGAGAAAATTTGGGTCTTATTACACCTTTAACTCATTTAAAATGCCTTAATGTAGAGTTGTCTATTTAAAATGTCCTATAGGTAAAAGGGGTCTAATTAAAATATCAATCTGGTAATTTAGCCAATGAAAAAATATCAATAGAAAAACATGGTATTTCACGGATATTAATTGGACTATATGTTGCACGGGTACAGGTGCGAGTGCGGACAGTGTTTTTAAAGGCACGCGCCTCACTGTGCCTCATGCACCTTACGATACGAGACGATGGCGAAGCGCCTCACTTCTGATGCAGCAGCGCCTTGTGCGCCTCGCATACATCCTTACTTTGTGCATGGTGCATGTAGTACATATCCTCATATAGTTTTGTTCGTTAACATTTCAATCGAGTCTTTATACTTGATATTCCATATTCTAAAAAGTAAAATAAATTCATTAGGTCTTTTTAGCAGCCTTCAATTGAGGACCATTACTAATCCTTTGGATATTAGTCTTGATTTAGCATTTGATTTGAAATTTTATGAATTTTGCTACTATGTGGGTGTTAACATTAGAAATTAAGGCATTATAATGTGATTTTGTAGTAAGATATTATTTGTCATGACATTTTTCATGTGAATTCTAAAAATATGTTCTTTTGTGCTTGATTATATATTTTGAAAAACTAGTATAGTGCACGTGCGTTGCACGTGGACATATTTGTTTTATGTTCTAATACTTTACACAATTCATTATTTAATTAATGGAAGAGTTTCATTTTGAATATAATTATAACAACGTTTGAGAACTTATTTGTAATTTTCTTACAATTTAGACCATATACTTCTTTCAATCTTCTTAAGATTTAAGTTTTGAACTATATAGGGGTTCATCTGTAAAAAATTATGAAGTTTCATTATTTTTCTATAAATATATGAAATTTCAATGGTCTTTGTGAAAATTAAGAAAATCCATGATTGTTTGTGAAAAATTCAGGGTTATTTTGTGAACATTGGCAAATCATGGAATACCTAAAAGATATAATTTTTTTTAATCTTAAAAGACAGTTCTATTTACTTTATAATTTAAGATAATGAATGGCATTTAATAACTACTGGTAGTTTTATGTGCAAATTTAGAATATAGTTTTAATATTAGGGAGGTTATAATATACTTATTATATAAAAAAATTTACCCAAAAGACAAAAATTCCAAGTTTGTTCTTTACTTTTATGTTAAGTGTGTCATGCTATTCCAGTTTATATTAATTATCTTTATTTTTGCTAATCCATTATAACAAAATAAAATTCTCACTTTCACCTTCTCTCTCTTCTATTATCATATAATTAGTAACATGCTACAAAAAATATATTTACTAAGTTCATGGATAATATAATATTTCTCTCAAATCACAATTAAGTACATAGTAATAATTATAGAAATAGAAAAAAAGTTCATTAACCCCCCCCCCCCAAATTAGACCTCAAACTTTAGTCTTAATCTGAATTCTCCACATTTCCTTGTATCAATCATATCCTCAATCCGCATATAGCCGTCTGTCTAACAATCACATCAGTATAAAGTATAATCCGAGTAAGGCTCAGCACAACTTCAATCGTCTTCACCCCCTTTGTCGTTATCTCTTCTGAAGGGATAATGTTTTCACTGGCGAGCTTGTATCATCCAAATAATATCATAGTAAAACCATGGGGTGAGTATAGGATGTTGTTAGGGTTGTAAGATGTGAGTGTAAATCTAAATCATCAAATGAGTGAATTTATATAGGTTGCAAGTAAGGGCTACTATGATAAATTAAAAAAGCAGGCTCTTTGGATTCCGTAACAGTCAAATGTAATTGCCACTTAAAATAAAAACTACAATTAAAAATGTAACTCTCATTTCAAGTAAGCATGAATGCATGCACTAATAACATTTTAAGTTGACATTTTGTTTGCAAATTGAAACGTATATTATTAGTTTGTCATATGTGCGTTTTAAGTGGAGGGGTTACAAAAAATAGAAGTTAATATTAGTGGATAATTAATAGGAGAGTTATGCCATTATTAAGAATATATGCATGTATATGTATGTGTTTATATGTATGCAAGTATGTGTTTTATGGATGCATATATGTGGTTTGGAGGGTATTTTTAGAAGAAATGTTTTAACATACTAACACACTTTTATAATAGTAAAATTATGTGGGCGGTGTGCGTCTCGCATCACACGGGCGCGCGCATCACATTGCACCTTGCGCATGTGCGCGTAAAGATGCTTTGCGCCTCGCGCATTGATAACACTGGGTGCGGATAAAGACACAAGTGCAGATACAGGACATGGTAAATTCGTAAAAAGTAGGATACGAGGACATGTCTATATATACATATTGAAATTAATAATTTATATGAATTCGATATAGTTTTTTCATTCACATGTTCTGAAAACTAAAATTCCTACAACATTTTTGTGTTTCTTCTATTAAGTAGATTATAAATTAAAAATCTGTTCATTTCTAAACTAGATACATAAATGACCATTTAAAATCATACTAATGAACTGGGTATAGGTTGAAACGAACCCGACCAAGTTCAATGAGTTGCAAAATTATGGGTGAAGTGTTAGATATATGTCCAAAAAGTGTATCACTAGTGTTTTAAACATGTACTATATAATTCAATATACATCTGAATTAATGTATGTACTATATAATTGAGTATACATCTGAATAAATGTACTATATAAAACAAGTACTATATAACTGAGTATACATATGAATAAATGTATGTATATATTCAAAAAAATGTCCAAGGAGTGTCAGATACAGATATGGAGGCCCATATGAAGTGCCCAAGTAACCTAGATTAGACTCATAATTTTTAAATTTCCATCTAAATTTTCTTTGATATTCATCCAACTTCTGCAACAATAGCAATGTATGTTTAATACAGGTTGAACAATCCATAGATTTAATGTACTTTGTTGCACTAAAAAGATGTATTAACTATTTAAAGAAGTCAATAGATAAGCAAAGATATAAGATCGGAATCTCAACTGAAACATCTTATTCCATCTCGCCTAAATGAGTAATCTAATAATTACCATAAGGAACAATGTCAACTTAATTACCAATCTAATTCTAACCCTAAAGAAATGCAATCTGACATATCTTCTTACCTTCTTTCTATGATATGTCACGCTTGCCAACATGAGAAGACAGCTTTCCTAGTTAATACTAAGTATTGACCATCATTAGGCATTGTCATGCATGCTTTAATGTGTTAACTGTAGTGTGAATAGTATGGTCAAGCAAACAAATTACATGGATAAGTGGTATATGGAGAAAAGAAAAAAAGTCTTTCTTTAATAATTGTCTTCAATTGTTGTCTAACAACACTAGAAGCTAACAAACGTATATACCAAGTCCATAGAAGTCATAAAAACCTAAAAATATGTATAATTATTGTATTGAAGGACATCTTACTAGAATGTATGAATAAACTTACTTTCGCATCAACCTTTTGTTTAGCTAAACAAGTGTACTTATTATAATTGTTGTCCCATTATTCCCTTTACCAAACAACACTTAAGTCTAAGCTTTTAAATATCGGTTATCGGAAATATATCGAATGGCCAAAATTCATATAAGATCCCGATTATCGGGGATACATCGGGGATAAGTAATAAAAATCGGAGTGTCATATCCGATGGTGAGCATATATAATATGATGTCATAAAATGTAATCTAAATACATTTAATACAATATCAAGAGAGGGTCTTCAAGAGAGGTCATCAAAAGAGGCCTTCGAGTGAGAAATTTGCAAGTTATTTTAGTGGAGAGAACAATGGAGGCGGAGAGAATTAGGGTTACATAATGAACGGATGTGAAATAGAATAGGATAACATGGTTTTTGTTTAGTGGATACGGGTCAAATATGGAAAAAGTAGGGTTTTTGTCTCCAAACCCAAACTGGTCCAATTATAGTGTAAATTGTAGA
Organism: Asparagus kiusianus; assembly: GCA_022839385.1. Lineage (NCBI taxonomy): Eukaryota > Viridiplantae > Streptophyta > Magnoliopsida > Asparagales > Asparagaceae > Asparagus > Asparagus kiusianus. The sequence continues at coordinate 625,812 of BQKN01065410.1, forward strand.
AACTCGGATAATTTTTAACCCACAAGAAATCAGTAACTTTATCGAATTTACACTGATATATCGAGACAAATCGGCCAAAAACGATATGCGATAAATTTTTGCAAAAAACGTATTGTTGATGGCCCAAACCCTATATATTGCCGATAAATCGATAAAATCGGACTATTTTTAAAACAGTGCTCAAGTCATAGGAGATATTATCATTTGATTATATGCAACATATATTTCTTGAAGAAGTTATGTGAAACTATGGTGTTGAAAAGAAATGGTAGCATGCCACATGGTCTTCACTCTTCAAGTCCTATTAGAATGTTACTTTGGCATTAGCTAAATTAAATTGATTCGGGTAAGAACTGAGAATCTTAATTTATCATAATTTCTAATGGATCAAAATATCAGACAAAATTAGTATAAATCATAATACAAAACTGAACGATTTAGTGTACAAACAAGGATTTGTTTTAATATTTTATTATGCAATTTAATAACTTGTTCCCTCTTTTTAAATTGTAAATACATTTTAGCACTAAATTGTAGAAAGTGTCTCTATGATGTAGAACTAGCATCACTAAGATCACTTTACTATTGCATTTATATAAGGGTTTTTTATTGGAAACCACCTTTAACATAGGATCATTTTATAGAAACCATCTTTGAATTTTAATTAATACATAAATCACCTTTAAGGAAAAATTTAGTGCAATCAACCACCACCCACCACCTAGTCAAATTTTCATTGAAAACCCAAAAATGCCCTTCAAAACTCATGTTCAAGGCACGTGATTTGTTTGCTAACAAGACCTAAATGTAACTAGCAGAGTCACGTGCCATGATTTGTCTGCATTCTCTCTTATCTATTTGTGGCATTAAATTGATGGCATTTTTGCTAGCATAAAGACTTATTTAAAAGTGTTCTCCTTCAAAAAAAAATAATGTGCAATTTGGTCACAGCACTTATATGATGCCCATGTAATGGAATTGATAAAATAAGTAACAGGCTTTAGAACTTCAACTAGAATATGTTAGCAATGGCAATGTCCTCATAACAATAGCGGGATGAACTGTACAACTACTAGTGTGAGGTATTAGAAAGCACAACAATGATACCTATTTACATGGGGAAGTGCCTACTTCCAATGTCTTTTATGGAAATAACAACTATTAAACTTGAGGAATAAGGAAGTCCATCCATAGAATTGTAAGAGAATACACCGCTAACCTGACGAAGCTCGCTGTAGATGTTAATCAGTCTGTATCCAAGATTCAGAATATCTGAAGTTAGTGGCGAAGAGGGTTGTGTATCTTCAACTGATAGATACACAGCTAAGAAAGAGACCATCATGACCCATAATTTCACTAGATCATCTTCAACAACCTTATATTCAATCTCCAAAAAGTATCCCACTGCTACAACCACCTCTCTAGCCACCAAGGGTAGCATCTTTTTCACTCTACCACCATCCATATCCAGTGTCGACAACCACAGCTGGTATATTTTCCCCGAGATCAAGAAAATTGTTCCATACACCTCTTTCAAAAAATTATAATGACCTCCATCAGATGTATCCTCTGTGCGTATATATATTTTCTCTTGGATAAAACTTACTAGCGTCTCATTCAATGACTTAAGCATGCCATGAGCTTCAAGAAGCCTATCTTCTAAGCCTTCTTCGTACTTTGAGAGCTCCTTTTCTGAACATCTTTTACATTCAAGCACAAGAGGTTGCATAAACTGTACAAAAACTTCAAACAACGGTTTACTTGTTTCTTTACGTTCATCCAAGGTCTCACTATTTTTTGCCAAGGCTTGATCACTTTTTGCTGCCAAAGAAACACCTTTTTGACTCTTAGCACTTGTAACAAATAAACGGAACAAGTATCCAAAACCCCGCAATACCATTGCTTTCTTCTCTGTTATAATATTTCGTAACTTCTTAAAGAATTCCCTGTGTCCCTTAGGCGTCCAAGTCTTTTGCTCTGCGATCGAACTCTTTAAGCTAAAAAAACCACCAATATTGGTAGGATGAAATAACCCATTTGATAAAACATCCTCCACCAACCTCAACAAGCTCCCAAATTGACCGCATAGGCCGCCTTTAGTTCTCAAGTGCAATAGAACCAACAATTCCAACAAGGGTTCAAGTAGACCATCTACAAACTTACTAAAAATATTCGTAGGATCCTTATGAAACCTTAGGAAGTTCACAAAATGCCCAAGAAGAAGGTGCGACAATCTTAAGACCACATCGTGATCACCATTACCCGAACATCTATGAACAGAACCAACAATCTCAACCACGCAAGGTCTCCACAAATCCATGCTGGCATTATAGAAAGCTCTAGGGTTAGCCGAGAGTATCAACTCGAAGCACTCTAGTACACTCTCAAACAATCTTTTCCCATCATCCGAACCCTCACTATACTTAAAGACTTGGGCAGCAGATTTAAGAAGGTTTAGGGAGACTGCAAACTGCGAATTCTTCAAACAAAATCTAAGAACAGCCCAGCACCTACAATCTAAACAATGCACGCAAAGACCCGAGCTTTTCTCCCGGGGAATCAACAACGGCTGAATCCAATCAGTAAGAAAAGAGGCTAACCGAGAGACCGAGACAGGCTGCCGCCTAGCATCGCTGATACCAACATCTGAGCTAATGAACTCAGATGCGAGCTCGACCTTCCTGCATCAAACCCCAAATCAGAAGATAAAAGGGACGTACGGTGCTAAATTGGATAGCAGGGGGGGGGGGGGGGGGGGGGGAAGGGGGGCCCTTGGGGGTCGAGATCGTTGCGCTGGAGAGATAGGATCAGGTCGAGATTGGCCCACGGCGAGCTGGATTTGGCCTTCTTGGGGGCTGAGGCTTGCTGTTGATCTAGGGTTTCGTCTTGTTGATGGGGCTGGGGCCGTTTTCGTTTGTCTCTGCTGCGAGATTTTGAGGGTTTGGGTTCTGAGGACGCCATGAGGGATGACGAGAAGAGAGCGGGCGAGGGAGAACGAGGCTTTCCAGTAGGGTTTTGGGGTTTTTGAAGAGGGAGGTTTTTAATGGGATATGAATTGTAAAGAGTCCAGATTTATTTTGGGCTTGGGCCTGCCTGAGATTAGGCCGGTTGTCTGCCGTACAAAGGCCTCATATCTATTTTCGGGGGTAAGTCTAGGTGGGCTCCCCAGAATCTACTTGATCCAGATCCAACTGACGACAGCGGTTTAGAGCAACAAATGATTTGGTAACATCATTGTGTTTTACGTTACAAATTTGGATGATTTTCTAATCCTTTTTATTTTTCTTGGAACAACATCTAACTAAATAAGACTTTTGACAATCAGATGCAATTAGAACAACATTGGATTCCAACTACACTGAATTAAGCAAATATACCTACAAATTTGCTTAATTGATCGATTAACCCTTTTTTCCATTATCAGATTTGTATATAGATTTTCTTATGTATGATGTTCTCTCTTCTTTGTACTATATGATCTTAGTTTTGATCTTCTACCTGCTTCTTTTGCCTTCTACTTTTCGGCATAATGTTATAGTTGACTGATGCACTAATATACGGTTTCTCGTATCTTACAATTGTTTCCGATGCATAATATAAAGTTTGATTATTTTATATAAATATAGCAAATATACTACTTGCACATATGCTGCATATGGCTACTGGAATTAGTTGACAAAATGTAAAACCCCGCAATTTTTTTAAAAATACTATGGTAAATAGTATTAAATGAGTTATATTATGATAAATATCATTTAATGATGAATGAGCATGATAGTAATTAATTTGAGACCAATTAAGAGTATATATGCATTATGTTGGCCTTCTTGTTTTGATGATATTTAACAAACAATTTACTTCTAATGTTGTTTGTCTAGTGTTTGTGTTTTCGTATTTATTCTAGACAAACAACGAGTTGGAGGATGGATGGAATCAAGCTTTCATGATGATATCCAATGGAGGTTGGCGGAATAGTGGTTGAAGCCTATACAATTCAAGTTAAAGATCCAATTGCAAGCTTCATCCAAGTTTACCAAGTTGAGCTACATGAAGATCTATCAAGCTTGGGTAATTTAGTTTAGGAGTTTGTATTATGTGTGTTAAGTACTTTAAGCTCAATTATATACACACATACACGTTTTGGTTGCTGTATATATATATATAGTTATATATATACATAAATGTTTTGGTTTAACTACTTAGATATGAAACACATATATTTTCATATACATACTCATATGTTTTATTTTCTATTGTATTTGTGAAAATATTGTTTTCTTAGTTTATAGACTTAACAATAACCATATACATCTTTTATTAAGTTTACAAAATCATTTTGTAATGTTTCAAAACATGGTTAAGCTAAAATGTCAAAACTCATGTGTTCACATTTTTATGTTTTGGACTATCTTGCAAAATGATGATATTTTACATTTGGGAAGTCCTTTTTGTAAACCAGTTTCTGTAGCATGTTTATTATCATGTCTACAATCATTTCCTAAAGTTTTATATTTTTCTAAATCTATTTGATATTTTTAAACCCTATTTTATGTTAACATGTACTGTTTAAAACAGGCTGTGTGCATGTCATGAGTCGACTCATGAACAGTGTCAAGTCAACTCATAAACTGTTGTGTAGTTTACATTTTGGTTTTGACGAGTCGACTCATAACATCATGAGTCGACCCATCAGGTTGATTCGACTCGTGCCTGTCATAAGTCGACTCATGAAGTGTGCTGGAAAACTAGTTTTGTTTCTGCTGAGTCGACCCATGAATTCATGAGTCAACCCATGCATGATGAGTTAACTCGTGAATTTTATGAGCCGACCCATAAGTTGGTTTTTAGCCTGTAACGGCTACTTATGAGTCGACTCATGAAAGTACGAGTCGACTCATAACACAATAACGACTATATTTCCAGACTGTATTATTTTTGGGTTTTTGGTCTTTTTGCCTTGTTTTCTCTTGGCTTTGGGGTTCCTATATATACCCCCACATATCCTCAGTTCAAGCCATCCAAGAAATGTTTTAACAAAGTTTTAACAAGGGTTTAAGTGTTGTTTAAGTTTATTTAAGAAGCTTTTAAGCATTTGAGAGTTTGAGTTTGTGAAATCAATTTCACAAGAGCTTGAGGAGATCATCTATTGGTGTTTGAGCATCCAACTCTTCTCCTTCCACTCTTGATCTATTGAGAAGTTTTCTAAACTTAATCTAGCTTTATATCTTATATTGTTTGATTATCATTTTATTAAGCTAGTGTTCATATTGAGTTTAGTTGATTTTATTTTCTCTTTGTTTACACACACACAACCTTTGAGCTTATTGTATTTACATTCATAGTATAATTGGGTTGTGGGATTGTGTAACTTAGAGAGTGAGCTTATAATTCGTTCTCATCCATTGTAGAGAACAAACACTTTATATTGTGCTTATTGAGAGATTCACTTTGTAACACACTTGTACACCGAGAGAAGTGTGTGGCGAGAGTCGGGGATCGTCCCAAGAGGAGTGACATCGGTTGACGAACCTAGGGAGAGGTTGTATCCGAGCACTTGAGGGAGACACGTCTAGTTCCAACACTTGAGAGGGTGTAAAGTGGGATTGCAATAGTGTTGATTGTAGAGTTTTCGGTAAACTAGAAAACCGAGTGTGAGGTGTAAACGTTGTCCGGGTAAACATAGAAAACCCGGTTGTGATAGTGGAGATCTCCTCGAGGTGAGGAGCAGCGACGTAGGTCGTGGGGACCGAACTCCGTAATCATATCGTTTGTTTGTGATTGCATTGGCGCACTTATTTTTATGTTCATATCTTATATCGTCTTTGTATATTGCTTGTTGATTATATTACCCACTATCTAGTTTTGATTATATCACCCTTGTGTTAGTTTATATATCATTACATATATTTTTATCATTTAGGATATATCTCATTGTTCATATTGCATATTCTTACTCATATCATATTGTATATCTATCTTGTAAGAATAATATTTGAATTAGTTTTAATTGGCATAAAATTTAATTAGATTAGCATAAGATCCTAATCACCCCCCCTCTAGGGTCTAACACATTATACACCGATGCAGTTCGAATCTGGAAAAACGACTAGTTAAGAGTATATATGCATTACACACCGATTCAATTCGAATCTAGAAAAACTCAAAATACAAAACTTTTAGGTCTCTTCAATAGCTTTGCAACGCATCTTAAATGACCTTATTCCGAGATCGGACAAAAAAGTTACAGCCAAAATACCGAAGACTATTTTTCCAGTATGATTGGGTTTCCTGTTTAGGGTCAGATTTGTTTGTTTCGGGTTTGCCTCTATATATACCTGTGTTTTTCACGAAAAATTTTCTTTTACATCATATTTCTGAACCCTAGCAGCCACCCTCTCCCCTTAAATAACCCTAGAGCATATTTTGGTAAATTTTGAGAGTTTTGTGAAGCAAATACCGAGAAGAGTGTGAGATCGTCGGCGTTTGGCAAGGGAGAACCTATTTGCTTGCACCCTTGAATTTTTCAACAATGTGTTGAGGCAAGATCATCTTTCTCCAAACCTATCCCCTATAGAAATTCATGTTTTTAATATGTATAATTGGTTAATCTAATGTGTAGTGCTTATTTCGATGATTTTAAATCCTAGTTTTGATGTTAAATCTTAAAATAACGAAGAGATCAGAAGAATTAATCTGTAATTGATAAAAATAGTTGATCATGATCATTAGTTTTTAGATCAATTGATAATTCTTGTTTTACATGGCCTAAACCCTAATTGTTGATGTATAGAACTTGAGTCTTGAACATGAAACAATATAGTGATATAAGCTTGTGGATTAAAAACCCTAGTTTGATGTATAGATCTGTGAATATAAATACTAAATGAAGGAAATGTATCAATTCGATGTTTAGAACCATGGTTAATTGCTAAGATGATGAACTAATTAGGTTTTGAACCCTAATTGTACAAACTTAATCTGATTAGTTATGTTTAAAGTATTTTTTTTAAACCCCAAAGATCATGTTATGATGATAAATAATTGTTTATTCAAACCCTAGTATGTTAAACATATGATTAAACATATTTCTATACCCCATAATGATGTTCTATAAGTTCTTTCTTGTTGAAATTATCTTAACTTCACGAGACTCAAACATGAGTTCTGGACTCTGGTCGGTCAATCGAACCCTGTGCATCGGCCGTCCGATCCTACCCTGAGTTTGTGTAATTCTTTATACGACCGAAGCTTGTTTTTACGCATGTTTATGTGAATTGGTCGTCAGTCGACCAATGCCCTAGGACAGTCGACTGACATCATGTCTTATTTGTGATGATTTTTCTTGCACGTTGTTCGTGAACATAGGGTTCAAAACATACAACGATTTACACGTACGACATAGGCGTACACTTATGGAGGCTTGGCACACATAGACTTCCGGGAAGGGGATAGTTGCATGTATTGTTTTTACCATGACGGGGAGATGATTAGTTAGAACAATATATGTATGTGTATGGATACCGTTGATGGGCACAGCTCAGTACTACTTAAGGTAGTGCATCGGTATACTGTTGAAGTAGGCCATTGAGCCGTAATTACAGGATGCTTGAATAGGTAGTCCGTTCTGCATGGTGATGCGATGAGGCTAGTGAGTTGTATTTATAGGATGCCTGAGGAGGCAGTCTGTTCCGCATGATGATGCGATGAGGATGTCTGAGGAGACAGTCTGTTTCGTACGGTGATGCAAGGAGACTAATGAGTTATACCTGTAGGATACCCGAGGAGGTAGTCCGTTCTGCATGGTGATGCAATGAGGCTAGTGGGCCATATTTACTTAGGATGCCTGAACAGGTAGTCCGTTCCGCATAATGATGTGATGATACCATAGAACTTTGTAAGAGATGGTACTGTGAAACCTAGGGCAGCTCGAGTTTTAGGCGGGAGGTCATTTATTTATGTGGTTCACCGTTGAGTTCTTTTGTGACGGGGTATATGGTATTGTGGATTTCACATGATTATGTACTGATATTCGTATTAACTACTCAAGGGTAGCATGAGATGTTGGGTTGACATATAAGACTTAGTTTGGTTGACATTTTAGTATTGCATTTCTTTATTCCTTTATTTTTAGTTTTGGAGTTGATATTTAGCGATTCACAATTTGAGACATATGATATATACATAAGGGTTTTCTTGTTTGGATTATTTCACTCGATGTACCAGTCTCGTGTTGTGGATTTCTAAGTATTAACCTCATCTAGTACATAGTAAATGATTTAGGTAGACTATGCATATATAGGCCGAGCCTCCATCATATGTAGCAGCTCTTTCCCTAGGGGCAGATGAAGATGATCTTGCTAGCGCTCTGACGCTGTTGTTTCCCCCTTCTTTTCAGGTAACGGATCAGAGTTCCGGAGAGCCGCATGTTAACGGAGTTCCTGCATAGTCGCCATTATTTCTTGATAGACAGCTTGTGCTACACATTCGTTTAGTATTTGTTTAGTGATTTATAAATTTGTATTTTATTTTGAAGGCTAAGAGCCTTAGTACTATTTTAGTTGACTCCGTGTATTGAGATATTTCACATTTATTTCAGTTCATCAGTTGTACTCTTTTTATTCAGTTGTGACATGATCATATTGTTTGGATATTTCTTTCTCTTGGCATGTTCATTGCATTTTTACTTTTCTCGTATTTGCTTGTACCTATACTGTTCTTAATTGATTCCACTAGAGAGATATTACTGTGATGGTAAAATGTGTTATTGCACTGTGTGGGTGCATGTCAGATTTGACATATCTGGATTCACCTTGGACTGCAGCCTCGTGTAAAACCAGGGGCGTCACACAAAACAAGCATAATTAAAGTCTGATTATTTTAGATAAATATAGAAAATAGCAAATATACTACTTGCGCATTGGCTGCATACTGCTGCTAGAATTAGTACACGGGGGATCCCTACATACGGCTGCTAGAATTAGTACACGGGAGATCCCTGCTGCTGCCCAGAATAAAACACATTGTCTGGGTGATATCTTTAAAAATGAAACACAGAGAATTAACTAAAGGGGAAGTTGTGATACATGGATATAATGCTAATATTTATGCTTTAACTGTGTCTTCTTGAGAGATTGTGTTCTTATTTGATGATTGCGTTGGTATGTTCATGAATGATCAATAGTTCATATCTGATCAGCTCCTAATTGCCTCTAAATCCATCATGAACATCATAATGCACTTCTAATCTCTTCTAGATCTATCACCATGAAGCCCGCTTTCTTTTTTCTTTCTTTTTTTTACACATATGTACTAAAATTATTATCTAAGTAATAGTTTTTTTGTTGCTTTATTTTTTTTCCTCTTTCCTTAATGTTATAGAACACACTCTTTGACGTATTTTGTGATTACACTCTTTGACGTATTTTGTGATTACATGAACCTTTTGTATTTTAAGTAACATATTCATACTTTGTGATATATATA
>BQKN01065410.1:647429-669321 GCA_022839385.1 Asparagus kiusianus
TTTTTTTGTGAGTTGTTCATTGTACTGCACTTGGACACCGAGAGAAGTGATTGGTGAGAGACGGGGTCGGTTCCGAGAGGAGTAACATCGGTAATAAAGCCTAGAGGTAGGTTGTAATTCCGAGCACTTGAGGAAGGTGACACGGGCTAGGCCAACACTTAGAGGGTGTGAAGTGTATTGCTAGTGTGTAAGTTGTGAAGTTTTGGGTCAACTAGGAAACCATATTGTGAAGTGTAAGTGTTATTCGGGTAATCGTAGAAAACCCGATTGTGATAGTGAAGATCTCCTCGAGGTGAGGAGCGAAGACGTAGGTCGTGGGGACTGAACTCCGTGATCATATCATTTGTTTATGGTTGTCTATTTGTGCACTATCACTCTTGTTTATATATCCTTGCATATATCTCATAGTATATCTCATTGCTAGGATATTGCTCCTTGTTTATATTGCTCATTATTGCTCATAACATGTTTGTATATCTATATTACAAAAATTATTTGTTAATAAATTTTATATTAGCATTATATCGGATTAGATTAGCATAAGTCCCTAATCACCCCTCCTCTAGGGTCTAACATTTAGCCTGGATGGAAACGAACAAGGAGTATCTTGAAGCTAGACTTCTAACCTATAATGAGTGTCCTACGAAGTTTGTAATGAAAAGTAAACTACATAAATGAAAACCAAGGAAGCACGGATTTTCAATTGGAAGACTCTATTATTTACCTCCAAGTTGTGGTGAACTGTACCATTTGAGAATTTTACTCAACAAAGTTTGAGGTCGACCTAAATGCTATGAAGATATTCAGACAGTTAATGGCATTGTCTATCCCACGTTCAAAGAAACTTGCTATGCTTTGGGTTTACTTGATGATGTCAAGGAATACATTGATGGGATTATAGAAGCATCCTTCTGGGGTTCGGGATAACTTTTAAGAAGTTTATTTGCAACTTTGCTAATGTCAAATCTTTATCGAGACATGCATTTATATGGGAGAAGACATGACGCTTAATTGCAGAAGATATCCTATATAGGCAAAGAAAATTGCTGCAGTATAGAGGTAACCTTTTTCAGCTTAATTTTTTCCCTTTCACTTATCAGTATGCAATAACATATGTGTTATATCTTATTTTATTGAATGTTTATTACAATCGTATTATCTCATAGTGTTTCAGTTAATTTCCTCATTGTTATTGAAGCTTTTTTGGCAAGGTTATGTCTCTAAAATGCTTATTCTATTCTTCCATTGCTATTTTATAAGTTTAATATTCTTGCTTTTATAAGTTAAATATTCTTTCTTTTTATTTTTATTATTTTTTCCTTTACTTGGAACTTTAAAAATATTATTTAGTCATATGTTATAAGTCTCTTTCTAATTTGTTTCTTCTTACTTATCAGATTTGCAACTAAATGATGATCAGCTAAAGAATTTAGCTCTTGCAGAAATGAAAAAGATTTTGCGAGGAAATGACAAAACTTTGGGTGATTATTCTCCACTTCCAATTCCAGAATGTGTCAATCTCTCCGATTTTCAGAACAAGCTCATCCAAGATGAGTTAAACTACGATAAGGAGTCTCTAGTAATAAAACATAATGAACTTCTAAGTAGCATGACTGATGAATAGAGACGTGTTTGACACTCTTATAAATGTTGTTTTGCAGGGATAATGGTGGAGTATTTTTCCTTTATGGATATAGTGGTACTAGAAAAACACACATATGGAGAACATTGATTCCTGGCTTGCGTTCAAAAGGTGACATTGTACGTACTATAGCTTCAAGTGGTATTGCTTCACTTATATTGCCTGGTGGACGGACTGCTCACTCCAGATTTTGTATTCCATTGTCTACTAGTCGTGAATACCGTGCAAAGCATGGCATATCATTTTTTTCGGCTACAGTAATCCTGATTTTTAAAATGCTACAGCGATGTTTTTTAAAATTTTTGGGGTAGCTACAGTTCCCGCCTCTGCTACATATTTTTTAAAAATGCTACAGTATTCCCGTGTGGTATAGGAACATTTTTTAAAAAATGATACAGTACATAGTTCCTGTCACTATAGTAATTATGCTACAGTAAATGCTACTGTAGCATGAATGGTGAATATAGGGTTCTCGCATTTGTATAGAGCAGTAGATAACTAAAGAGTCAACATGCAACATAAAAGCAAGGTAGCCTCTGGCTAAGCTGTTAAGTAAAACAAAGCTCATCATCTTGGACGAAACACCTATGGTCCATAGGTTTTGTTTTGAAGCTCTTGACAGAACTTTAAGAGATGTCCTTAAATTTTCAAATCCTAATAGTTTAAATCAACTTTTTTGGGGAAAGTAATTATGTTCGGAGGAGATTTTAGGCAAATATTGTCAGTGATTCCTAAAGGTAGCAGGGCTGATATTGTGCTTGCCACAATAAATAGTTCGTATTTGTGGGACAACTGTCAAGTTTTGACTCTCTATCAAAATATAAGGTTACAATCAGGATCTTCAAACAATGAAGTTTCAGAATTGAGAGAATTTTCGGAATGGTTATTAAGTATTAGCGATGGTAGAGTTAGTGAGCCTAATGATGGAGAAGCATTGATTGAAGTGCCAAATAATCTACTCATCAAAGATTTTACTAATTCACTTGCTGTTGTCATTGAGAGTACATATCTGGACTTATTAGATAATCTGTTGGATGTTAATTACCTTCAAAATATAGCTATCCTTGCCCCAACACTTAAATTGTTGAAACGGTTAATGATTACGTCCTTTCATTAATTCCAAGAAAACAAAGGGTGTACTTGAGTTCTGATAGTGTTTGTGATGCTTATGGAGATGCTGATTGCCAAGAAAATTTATACACTTCGGATTTCCTCGATAGTATTCGATGCTCTAGGATACCTAACCACAAGTTGAAATTCAAGGTTGGAGTTCCTATGATGTTACTGAGGAACATAGATTAGTCATCTGGTTTATGCAATGGGACAAGGCTAATTACCACTCAATTGGGCAACCATGTCATCGAAGCAAAAGTTATATCAGGCAACAATATTGGATTGAGAGTTTTTATTTCATGGATTGTTATGACTCTATCTGATTCAAGATGGTCTTTCATGCTGCAAAGAAGACAATATCCTTTAACAACTTCTTTTGCTATGACAATAAACAAAAGTCATGGTTAATCTCATTCTAATGTCGGACTATACCTTCCAAGGCTTGTATTTAGTCATCGCTAATTTTATGTGGCCATCTCTAGAGTTAGAAGCAAGAAGGGTTTGAGAATTTTGATCCATGAAAAGGATAGTTAGGTTGCAAACATGACGGAAAATGTTGTCTTTAAGGAAATATTTCATAATGTAGGATAGTTAATTCTCAAAAAACTTGGCAATTTGGATCTACTACAGTTATTGCATTGCATTGTGGTTACTTTTTTCAAATTTTTGTGGAAAAGATGGAACATGTTATAGTTTTCTGATATTTAAATGTTTCAAGTAGTTTACCTTGCTTAGGTTAATATGTTTTCATATATTGATGATTGCATGATTGATATTCATATTTACTTGAGATTATTGTACTTCTATAAGTTATTCCTTTTCTATGCGGATTTCTCACAACATTTTTTCATAAGGTACTTTCTATGAACAATGCAATTTGTCTATTTAAATGTCAAATTTATCATCATAGAAGTATTTATATTGATAAGTAGATTGAAGATAGCACGGAAGCTGGATTTTATTTCTGACATCAATCCAGACAAAGAAACTTAGAAACTGATGGTAAGAGTCATAAGGCTATGGAATATGAATAACTTTAATAATCCAAATATAGTCAACACTATTGAAATGCTTCTATTGGATGAAAAGGTAATATTCCTTACTCTTTCACAATATGTTTTAGACTTTACTTATTATTTTCCTCTTAAAATTTTGATGATATAAATCATTCAAGATTACACATCCAATAATTCTCTTTAATTTGGTTGATGAAAGGGAGCCAAAATTCAAGCAACGTCAAGAACAAATTGATAGACAAGTTCAAATCACAATTGAAAGAAAGCAAATGTTATTTGGTTATGAATTTTGGTGTCAGAGAAAATACTAGAAATTATAGAGCTGCTGATCATACATATAGAGTTACCTTCCTCTACTTTATATCTGTTAAAGAATGTGAGAGTTCCACAATTCCTTCTTATTCATTTGGGTTAGTTGATTTTGAAGATATAATTGCAAATCGTGTCACATCAACTACCTTAATAAGTAAGATCAAAAGTGTGACGATTTGGAAATTATTTATAGTTTTGCTTCTTGTCTTCTTTTTTATTGCAACAATGTTGTTTTAAACATTTTTGACATTTAGGTTTTGTTTATTTTATAAAAAAAATTTGCAGATATCATTGGAGAGCTTATTACCATTGGAAATGTGAAAGAAGTTGAGAGCGATGGAAATAAGAGAAAGTTATTAAAACTTGAACTCCAAGACAACAAGTAAGTTCAAATGTGTACAATATAGTTGCATATTTTTCTATAATAAAAGTATGCATGTATATACATTCATTTCATACTAAAATTTGTTCTTCATACAACAACATTAAATTACAATGCAGCCTATGAGACAATTATGCTGACCAAGTTTCAAGCTATGTGAAGAATGCTAACTCAGGAGTTGTTATCATGGTGATTCATCTTGCCAAGATAAAACTATATGGAGGTAAATTAAATTAGTTGTATATTAATTTCATCAACAAAAGATGCGCGCACACACACATATACATTCTATAAATTTGGGATTTATTAATAGAATTCATGAAGCTAAAACCTTATTTCCTTAGGTAAACTTACCATTACAAATGCCTTATATGCGTCCAAGATATTAATCAATCCAGACATATCCGAGGTTGCTGATCTAAAAAGAAGGTACATGATGAATTGCTACATTTATTATTTATTTACAAGTAATTTGATATTATTGTTGATTAATTAAATTTGATTTATAAGCCTGAAACTTGTTGAAGATTCTTCGTCTCAAAAATTTAGTCATATTCGAACTGAAAAAGCTTATTCAATTGAGGATGATTTTCTATTAGTAACTGAATGGAAGATGCTGCATGAAATTCAAGAGACACGTGAGGTAATTATTTCAAAGGAATGATTTTATGAGTATTATACTGCTTATTTACAATTAGTACCAAACTAGGTAATTGATCAAGAGGCACTTGATAATTTTTTGCCAATATATTCATAATTTTATTTTTATTCCTATTTGATAATAGCTAGGTTTGCACATGTGTGACATTAGCAACTATAGAGAAAATTCAAACAGATTATAATTGGTTTTATAATGCTTGCAACAAATATAAAAAGTAGGTAAATGCTGAAAATGGTAAATTTCATTGTGACAATTGCAATGAGGATGCGAGATTTGTTACCCCAAGGCATGTGCAAAAATATGTATGTGAGTTCCATTTCAACGATTTCTTATTTCATGATATGGTTTATAGATGGATGTTTGAATTTTCAATGACATTTTAATTTACTGTTCTTATTGGTTTATTTTAATTTTCGAGTTTCATCAGATACAAGGTTCATGTATTAGTCATTGACCATATAAGTACTGCATCATTTATCCTGTTTGGTCATGAAGCTAAACAAATTATTCACAAAACTACGATCGAATTAAGAGAACGATTGATAAAAGTAATCATTATGATTTTTATTATAAATTATAAGTTTCGATTAAGTAACTATACTTTGTGTTTTTACATTATTCACAGGAAGGTGATGATGATTCATTTCCTCAAGAATTAGATCTCTTCATGAAAAAGAAACTTATGTTCAAGATTCAAGTTTCAGAATTCAACCTCAGTCAAAATTGGCCTGTATTTCGTGTTTTGACAATGACTGATGATGAAAGTTTGATAGCAGCTTTCATAGACGGCTCAGATTCGAATCATGTATATATTATAAAATTTTCCTTTTATGGGCGTATATTTGTTAATTTTCTACATCAGTCTGTATACATAAATCATGCAGAGCAGTGTAAGTAATCTCTTTTATTTCTGAATCACTAGGAGTCAACATGTCAAGAATATTTCAACCATAAAGCTGAATCTTCTAGAAAGAAAGAGGCTTTTGATACTGTACGTCAATACACTTAGTATTATTGTTCATAATTTTGTATGTACAAATTCCGTCTAAGCTCAACTATGACAAAAATTAATACCTACGAAAATACCTTAACGTTTACAATTTCTAGGAACAATGGGAGATGACATGATCAATAGAAACTCTCAACAAACCTAACATTCAAACAAATTTAATCATAAAGCCACTTGACATATATAATTGGATATATGCAATATTTTTTGCAACACTTATATTCCAATACTATTTGTTGACAGTGGATGTTAAAAAGACTTGCATAAAGATTGAATCTTGAGCCATTAAAAATAATCACCCTCCCTTATCTTCTCATGAATCCTACCCCAAACAAAACCATCTTTACAAAAAGAAGCAAAAATATACAACCTAATGTTTAACTAAAAGAAAATAATAGAATATACATGAAGACGACAAACATCATAATCAATTACTTATTATTCTCACTGCTACTCAAAAGATCTTCTATTCTCTTCTCTTTTAAATTGGTTTCAGCTTGATTGCTATTTCGCTTTATTATTGATTTTTTGATTTTTCATAATCAATCAGTGATAATATATTTCTTTCCACTTTACTATTGATTTTTTTGATTCTTCATATTAACAGTGCAAGAATCTTTTCCTGGTGCCTCACTAACATGCTAATTGTTATGTTATATTGTAATATAGGACACCCTTTCGGACACTTGCGACAATAAAAGCTAAAATTTATTCCTCAGATACGTAACTCCTTGCAAGAGGAATTCGTTGGAGTCTGATATCGAGCACTCAGTTTCTGCAGAATTGATTTCTCCACAAATGTCGAGCAACAAAAAGCAGAAACAAATCACAATTGAAAGTGAGAATTAGAATATTTTGGAGAGATAGTTGAAGCTGCTTTTTTAAAAAAAATCTCTATCTGATATATGATGTTTGAAACTTATATTTAGTATTTTGATCAAAAATCCTACTTAGTAAACTTTTGTATAAACTATATTGTTTTGATGGTTCTTGGTCCAAAATCCTATTTAGTAAACTTTTGTATGTGGTATATTTCTTTTTGGTGGATTTGCATTGATAAGCCCAACTACTTGATATGATTTTGATAGATATTTTCTTTATCAATAGGTAGATAGTTATTGTTTTCTTTTATGGATGTGTGTAGGTGCTTGTAATTCTATATGCTTGAAATATTTTGGGTTGAACAAAACTTGATGCTGCATACTAATTATTTGGTATAGCAAAATGTTGTTAACCATATAGATCTGGGACATTACCTATTTTGTTATGATAACATGGGATTCAAAAATTAATTCTGCTTTATAATTTGATAATAGTAATTTAAGCATATATGTAACTTAGGTTATATTATTTCTGTCCAATTCCATATTATTATTATTTAAATCTGCATTCCTCTACATTAATTTTTATATATTAAAAAGTTCCCATAAAAGAGTTTCAATCGGACATTTTCATGGCCTCACTCAAAGGCGGGACCACCACCATAATTTAAAATTCAAAGTCAAACTAATTGTTTACCCCATAAAAATTGAAATTGGAGGTCTTAAAGCCTATCACAGCAGTGAAACAACCCCCACCCTTTTCCAAGAACTCCACCGGCTACATCCGGTCACCTCCGCCCCCATGGAACCGGCAGCAACAGGTCACCACCCCGTCACGTATTTGCTGCTTCCCTCTTCTTTTCACTACACTTATATATCTACGCCTCTTCTACACTCCATCGCTCTCTTCTCCCTCCTCAAAAAAAAAAAAAAAAAAAAAAAAAAAAAAAAAAATCTCTACATCAATTTCTAGGGTTTCGTCTGAGTTCGAGTAGCTCTCGATTGCGACCCGCTCGCAGGTGAAATCTCGAATCGAGAACAGTCGGCAGGTGAAATGTGCTTCGATTCTCGCGCGCTTCGATCATTAACGCTGTTCGTTCTTACTAGTTTCTTGATTTTCAGTAGCATGTCGTGATCGTCTAGAAGTATTTTGCTTTTCATGTGATTTTTTCCGCAATTATATGTTAAATTTTGCACTGTATGTGTGCTGTGCTTGAGATTAGCGACGAAATCCTGCAATCGGTTCGTCTTCTTGATTTTTGTATGATTTTGGTCTTTACGCTGATCAACGAAATGTGCCTCGATTATCGTGCGGTTCGATCAGTCACAATGTTTCTTTCTACTTATTTCGTGAATTTTACTAGCATATTGTGATTGTCTCTGGATGTACTTTATTTATTTATTTATTTTTTGTTGCAATTGTATGAGAAATTTTAATCTTGACTTCTTGATTTTTCTATGGTTCTTTTTCCCGATGAGCTGCATTAGAGGTTTTTGAGGTAACTTTGTTTTAATCTTGTTTCTAATTTGAATTCTGAGTGGAATGATTAGTTTGAATTCTTGAATTGACAAGTTGTATGCAATCTCTGACGTGTTTCTTTTTGATAATTGATGAAGTGTGCTTCGTTTCTTCTGCTGTTCAATCGCTTATGTTCTTGTTTAGTACTAATTTAGTGATTTTTATTAGTATGTTGTGTTTGTTTGGATATACTTTATGTTTTTCTTTTTTGAGATTCTTTTGGTTACTCGATTTATATTTTATATTTTTTCTCAATTGTATGAGAAATTTGCATTGTACGTGTTTGTTGCGTTGGATTGAAGTAGTTATGTTCAATGGTGTTCTGAAATGTGGGATCTAGGTTGTAATTTGAAAGTGTGGTGTTTTCTTCTAGTTGATCTGGACACTGAATTCTACCTTGATTTTATTTTTTTTAAGTTTGCTGTTTAATTTAATTTTTGACTGGAACTGTTAGCTTAGGTACAATTTGGTCTTATCTGACAAGAGAGTTGATTCCAAATTGGTTTCATTTGGTTCTTAAATGTTAGTGCAATTCTATTATTTTGTTTTGTTCTTTGGAGCAATTTTTATCGTAAGCAATGAAACACTAAACTCCATTCGATATTCTGTGGTTCATAATGTAATAGTTCTGTGTTTTTGGCTTTAAATTGAAATGGACAGAGAATAAGCATATTTATTTTCAAAACATAATAGAAAAAAGAAACTAGTTCTCTTAAATGAAAACAAAATTCGAAATGAGTAGCCAGGAATGTATTAATAGTAAGCCATCACAGGTATACTAAAAACAGTTTTTATCATCCTAAAAATGTTCCTTAAGATCCATACTTAATCCTTCCTATTTTTGATGATTGACTCCATCAACAGGAGTTAGTTCTATTGGACTTGTCTAATAACTGCATTGCCCTTCAGGGATAAAACTTTATGTTCTCACGGGCGCATTTTGCATATAGGGTTACTTCATTACCTGTAATAGTTTTCTCATCCTACAATTTTGTTATGAGTTTATCTCATAATTCTTATTTTGGTGCTTGATCTTATTGAGTCTGCAGACTGCTTTTTCTTGGACACAAGTGAAATCGTATTGAGCTATTAGTCTGAATTGTTATAATGCCCTCAATAAGCGTGGATTCTATTCAAGGAGATGACACAGAAGCCTCAGACATGCTGTCTATGGAGTCAGATCTTTTCTCAAAGTTGCGAGACAAGTCCAAACTTGAGCGGCACTTTACTTGTGAGGAGAGATCCTTTCACGGGCTCCATACTGATTCTCCACCACCTCGTGCTCCTCTCAAGAAACTTCAGCCTTTAAGGATTGAAGAGGAAAGTGTCTCTTCTGGAAAGAATTCTTGTGCGAACACTCCAAAGGAAATCAATATCTCTGAATCAAATCCGATGGTAATGGAAGCTTGGGCGGCCTTGAGACAGTCATTGGTTTACTTCGGAGGTCAACCAGTTGGGACAATTGCTGCACTGGACACTTCAGAAGCAGCTCTCAACTATGATCAGGTCCTTCTCACTAAAGCTAGAGACTTTTTTTTAAATGTATCTGTGTGCTGCTGCGTTATTGTCCAAAGAAAACATTGATCTATTATCTGCTATAGAGCTATGTTTGTAGCTTTTCAGTTCTAGATGCTTAACAGTTGATATCTACTGCGGTTTCATTTGAATTGGCATTTTACCATCTTATGTGAACTATGCCTGGAAGGTGCAGACATTTGTTTTCTTAATCTTCATATATTTCTTCCAACTGTTTCAGTTATCTATCAATCTGTTTCAAGTTTAAGTTGAATCATTTAATTAGATTTTGTCTTCCATGCCATGTAATTATGTTATTAAATATGAGCTAGTTCATTGTACTAAATAGCCCGAACTTGATCAATAACCAAATGCATATGTGACGAGAAATCCTTGGCCAGTTGGTCTTATGCTGTTCTTAGAACTTGGTCAATAACCAAACGTGTATGTGATCAGAAATCCTTGGTCTGTTGGTCTCATGCTGTTCTTTACGAATCACAAGTCTTGGAATTTTCTCTCTCCCTCCTTTTTTTTCTGGGTGAATATGGATAATCAACCTGATCACAGATTCTTTCTTTCTTGTTCTTTACCTGTCCTTGTTTCTTGTTTTTGATATGTGTGTTTTGTCCTTGCAAGCATCTTTCCAACTTGCTCCGAGGTATTTTGTAGCCTTGGAATTTATTATGATGTGTTATATGTATTATGCGGTAATAAAATTTTACTTTGGCGTTTGAACTCTTAGTCTGATTCATATTGGCTTTGTCGCCTAGGGACTTATTTTGTAGTACCTCATTCCCTCAGAATATGTGTACATGATGATTATATGTAATGACATTGTTGGCTCTAACTTCGACTTGTTCGTTTAGGTATTCATGAGGGACTTTGTTCCAAGTGGCCTAGCATTTTTAATGAATGGTGAGCCAGAAATAGTAAAGAACTTCCTTCTGAAAACTCTTCGTCTTCAATCAGCAGAGAAGAAGGTTGATCTCTTCAAGTTAGGAGAGGGAGTAATGCCTGCAAGCTTTAAAGTCGTCCGTGACCCAGTGAAGAAAACTGAAAGTTTAGTTGCTGATTTTGGGGAAAGTGCAATTGGTAGAGTTGCCCCTGTTGATTCTGGATTTTGGTGGATAATATTGCTCCATGCATACACTAAGTCTACAGGAGATACTTCATTGGCTGAAAGTCCTGATTGTCAAAAGGGCATGCGGCTTATTCTTACTCTCTGTCTCGCTGAAGGATTTGATACTTTTCCCACTTTGCTTTGTGCTGATGGTTGCTGCATGATTGACCGAAGGATGGTGAGCTTCTATTGACTACCTTGGCGAATATTTTACAGACTTCACCAAACATGAAACTTCTACTGTCAACCTACCATATTCTTTGACTGCAGTACTCTTTCATATGATTCATACATGTATTCGTTCTTGATCTTAACCTGACACATGGAGTCAACTATTCAAAGTTTGTCTTTGAAATTTATCATCTATACAAGGCAACCAATGATCCAATTGCATTCAAGTTCATTGAATTTCAATTCTGTGGCTATATGACATTGTCAATTTTAATGAAATCAGAATCCCAAATAGGAAATTTGAGGTAAAAAGTACAATATCTGATTAAAAAGTATAATAAGAAATTAAGCAACAACTTGAATGCAGACAATCTCTGTATACAATATCATTGAACTCAAAGGACTGTAATCAATATCTATTGACAGGAGAATTGTTGGTTTGCACAAATGCTTAACTTATTATACTCGTGACTGCTCGGAGTTTTGGATGTTTCATTTTTCTGCTAATTGTTCTTTGCTTTTGTTTTGGTCTTGTTTTGGATAACTTATGTTTAGGCCTTTGACCAGTATCACCAGAAAAGAATAAAGTGATAATATAAAGTAACTATAAGCAACTAAGCATGCAAAAGTTGATAAAACAACCCAGTTCCATATATTGACGCCCTACTCTCATCTCTTTTTAGGATAATGTGTGCAGGATTTCAATAAATTCATGCCTTGTGATTGGATATTTCTTGCATTTGCTCAGATGTGGGATTGTTGGTTTTTACCTGGCACATTTCTTGCTTTTTGAATGATACTTTTTTTTCTTTCCGCGAAGTACTTGCTGTTTAGTGTTTCCAATCACTGTTTGTAGTTTGTGTTGAACTAAATTATTGTTAATCTGTTACCACAGGGCATTTATGGTTATCCTATTGAAATACAAGCACTGTTTTTTATGGCGTTGAGATGTTCATTGGTTTTGCTTAAGCATGATGAAGAGGGGAAGGAGTTCATCGATATGATAATTAAAAGACTTCATGCCTTGGGCTATCATATGAAAACATACTTTTGGCTTGACTTTCGGCAGATCAATAACATCTATCGGTTTAAAACAGAGGAGTACTCTCACACTGCAGTTAACAAATTCAATGTGATGCCAGATTCTCTTCCGGATTGGTTGTTTGATTTTATGCCAAATAATGGCGGTTACTTTGTTGGAAATGTTAGCCCTTCTAGAATGGACTTCCGGTGGTTTTGCTTGGGTAACTGTATGGCAATTATATCATCTTTGGCCTCATCAGAGCAGTCTGCAGCCATCATGGATCTTATAGAAAAGCGTTGGCCAGAATTGATCGGAGAAATGCCTTTAAAGGTGGTTTATCCAGCCCTAGAAAGTCATGAATGGCATATAGTTACTGGCTGTGATCCAAAAAACACTAGATGGAGCTACCACAATGGAGGATCCTGGCCAGGTAATCCTTTCTGAAGCATTATTTTTTTAGTAGATGTAGCATATGTACATATACATGTATTTAAATGTACTGAAACTAACACAAAATATATAAGCTAGAAGTCCGCTATGTAAAAGGATTGTTAACAAAGTACATTCATATAGGGGATGCTCTATGTAGTAGTCTCGTAATGCAAATCAATTATTGCTTAACTATTTTTCATTCGTTCTGATCAAGAAAAAGGGTCTTTCAGCCCCTCTTTGTTAGATCGGATGCTCGATTCGCTTTTTGCGGTCCAGCTTTTTTATTTTTTAGTATCTTACGCATGTATTCTTGAGTTTTTGACATTTTCCACCAAATGAACTGGAACAAAATTTCTGTCTTTTCCATAAATGACTATACATAAAATATTGAGGCATGGTACTGCTTCATCGGTTTACTATTTTCAACACAAACATGGTCAGATAAAGTAGCCTGCTGCTTCTAGTATAATACTATTGAATTACCCTATATTCCAATTCAACAAAGTTGATCCTTCTATTTTCTTTCATTCAACTAACAGTATCCAGTTTGTTTCATATGTTTGATTATCCTTTTGGATTTGGCTTGTCCAGTTTTCAGCTAATTTCTTGGTTGAAGATTTCTGTGAACATTTTCTGTTTGATGTGTGCTTTCCTTGGAATGTTAAGCTTCTTTGTGTGTTCCATACAGTTCATTTACACTAACTTGTTTCAGGTAGAAATGTTTCATGTATATTGCTTTGATATTAGTCATTATCTTCGTCACATCGACTTCTATCCTATTTTCACTGTAATTGTTACTGTGGATGCTTCCTCGTTTGGTTCTTTCTTATGGTACATTTTCCGTTTATGTAACATTATTAGAACTGTTGATGTCATTTGCGGGTGGTTTTGCTTTCCAATCTAAACCCGCTATTTAATTAGCTCTAATGTGCATTTCTATGTTTGCAATCGCATATGAAGTCTACAAAATTAATATATGTAGAAATAGGTAAGTATATATGCCTTGGTAGAAGGAAAGGTGCATGAATAAAAATTGGCACAACTGATATGCTTAATACAAAATGGAAATTATGAATGAAGCATTTATTCTGCAGCTAAAACTTATTTCTATTAGGGAGGAGTAGTTTATGTTTCAAACTGGCAAAAATTAGACATGCCATGTGTTGGGCGCAGAGTCACGCCCTCACGCCGCGGAAGCGATATCACCTGAGAGATAGCCCTGGCTTTTGTTGTCACAAAAGCACAAGTCAACCTCTATATTCTTGTTTCTCAAAGGAAACTAGAATAGATAGTGAAATTCTTATTTCTCAAAGAAAACAAGAATCGAAAGTGATATATTTCATCAAAGTGAAATATACACTCTTCCTCTCATCTGTTCTAAGACCGAAATGTCGAGGGAACCTACAAGCTATAGCAACTCACAGATAAGACAAATACAAACACGAGATTTACATGGTTCGGCTAACTAGCCTACATCCACGGGAGGAGGTTTTCACTATGAGGAGAATACCAAACTTATTACAAGTTTTCTCTCAACTCACTCTCTTTTTCTTTATAACCTCACTTAACCCACAAATGATTTTTTTCCCCACACTTAAAACTCCTCCACCCCTTCTCTATTTATAGGAAACCAAGAAGGGACCAAAGAATTGGCGGGCTGAAACGCGCGGGAAAAGAAGCGCGCGCGCGGGAAAAAAAATGAGAGCTCGAGCACGAGCTCTGACGCGACGTCGTGGGCTGGCGTGGGCAGACGAGCAGCGCGGCACAGAGGGCATGTGGCGCGGCATGAGCTCGAGGACGAGCGGTCCTCACGTGCGCGCGCACGAAAGCAGAAAGCAGGCGGCCAAAGCAGATGCCCAAGTGCGTGGGCCCCTTCGTTCCACGATCACAATTCTCTACCTCATACATCATTTGATAAACCTCAAATTATGGACGAACACCAGAAGAACCCCACGAACTCCACCAGAGAGATCCAGGTCAATCCAGGCCAAACCAGCTACGTTACTATACCGCGACTGTCTACATACCCTCCACCAAGCTAACCGTGTTTTACAATTATTCTCCAACATAGTCTCTACCACACCTCTATCACCGTCCCGAAGGGCCATGCCCTCTTGGGCAAATCAACACGGACTGATATGAAGCAAGTCCAAGCAATGCTGGAACTTGCTACCTGTGACTATCTTGGTTAACATGTCAGCGTGATTCTCATTCGTATGCATATTCATGAGAGAAATATCGCCTTCCTCTATGACATCCCGTACAAAATGATACCTGACATCGATATGCTTGGTACGAGCATGGTAAACTTGATTCTTCGCCAAGTGAATCGTACTTTGACTATCGCACCACAAGTTCACGTTTTCCTGCTTGATCCCTAAGTCGTCTAGAAGACCCTACAGCCACAATGCTTCCTTCACTCCCTCCGTCATAGCTATGTGCTCGGTCTCTGTTGTGGAAAGTGCCACTGTAGCCTGCAACATCGATCGCCAACTAACTGGAGCTCCATGTATCCTGAATACATAATCAGTAGTAGATCGTCGTCTGTCTAGATCGCCCGCATAATCTGAGTCCACATACCCGTCGATCTGACATGTATCTCTACTAAAATACAGACCCGTATCCGCGGTACCTTTCAAGTACCTTAGGACCCATTTCACTGCTTCCCAGTGTGCTTTTCCCGGATTCACCATAAATCTGCTGACCACACTAATCGCCTGTGAAATATCAGGACGTGTACACACCATTGCGTACATTAAGTTACCAACTGCACTAGCATAAGGGACACGATCCATGTGTGCCTTATCTTCCGCTATAGTGGGAGATTGTTTACCTAAAAGCCTAAAGTGTGGAGCCAATGGGGTCACCACTGACTTTGCACTTTGCATCCCGAACCTCACGATCACCCGCTCTATGTAGTCCTTCTGACTCAAAAACAATCGCCGATTCGCCCGCTCTCTTCTAATCTTCATACCCAGTATTTTCCTAGCAGCGCCCACGTCCTTCATCTCGAACTCATTGCTAAGTTGAGATTTTAGCTTATCTATTTTCACATTGTTCTTCGATGTAATAAGCATGTTATCCACATACTACAATCATAGTCGCTTCGGGAAAACCCATGCTTCAGCATGAAGGAGTCAAAACGCTTGTACCACTGCCGAGGATATTGTTTCAATCCATAAAGTGACTTCCTCAAGCGACATACATGATGCTCATTATCCTCAACCTTGTAGCCCTCATGTTGATGCATATAGATCTCTTCATCCAAGTCTCCGTGCAAGAAGGTCGTTTTAACATCGAGTTGTTCCAGCTCAAGATCACCATAAGCAACAATACTCAATAGCACCCGAATAGAAGTGTGTTTCACCACAGGAGAAAATATCTCATTGTAATCCACATCCTCTCTTTGTGCAAACCCCTTAGCCACTAGTCTCGCCTTGTACCTTGTATCACCGAGCTCTTAAGGATCTTCCTTTCTCTTATACAGCCACTTATAACCTATAATTTTCTTTTCTACGGGCAATGGAACCACCTCCCATGTTAGGTTCTTCCGGAGAGATTCCATCTCCTCCTTCATCACAGCCAACTAATTCTCGCTATCTCTATCCCAAATAGCTTCCTTGAAGGAGACCGGCTCATCTTTCTCCATCGAGAGTGCGTACTCAACCAAATTAACATGTCCATAGTGCTTCTGAGATTGATCAGCCCCCAGCTTCTGTACCTGCTTGTA
Organism: Asparagus kiusianus; assembly: GCA_022839385.1. Classification (NCBI taxonomy): domain Eukaryota; kingdom Viridiplantae; phylum Streptophyta; class Magnoliopsida; order Asparagales; family Asparagaceae; genus Asparagus; species Asparagus kiusianus. Next base: position 663,897 of record BQKN01065410.1, read on the forward strand.
TACTCGCCTTGGCCTAGTGAAAGCCAAGCTATCCTCGAACTGCTGTTGTTATAGTGCCTATGTATTCTCTTGCTGAATCTCCTCCTGCTCAAGCTCATCATTTACCTGATTTCTCACTTGAACATGACTAGAACCTGGTTGGTCTTTAGGTTCTATCTCAATAACCTGGGACTTAGAAGTCCCAACAGTCTTAACACCATCATCCTTGGGTATCCTAGCAATCATGAACTTCTCATCAAAGATAACATCCCTGCTGATCACAAACTTCGAATCTTCTGTACACCAAAGGCGGTAGCCTTTTACGTCCTTTGCATACCCCAAGAAAATTGCTTTCTTGGCCCTCGCATCAAGCTTTTCCTCGTTGACGTGATAGTAGGCGGTACACCCAAAAATTCGGAGCCTCTCATAATCTGCATGCTCCCCTGACCACACCCGATAGGGTGTATCACCCTCCAATATCGAATGTGGAGATCGATTCACTATATAGCAAGGTGTAGCAATCGACTCTGCCCACCATTCTTTACCCAAACCAGTATATGATCGCATATTCACTGTTTTCTTCCGCAGTGTTCGGTTCAGTCTCTCTGCAATCATATTTTGCTGTGGTGTAGATCTTACTGTCCAGTATCTGGCAATGCCCTCCTGATCACAGAATTCCTTGAAAGCACCATCTGTGTACTCTGTGCCGTTGTCAGATTTCAGTGTCTTCAATTTCTTTCCTGTCCTGTTCTCAACCATCGCCTTTTACTTCTTGAATGTCTCAAATACCTCATTCTTATGCTTCAGGAAATAAACCCAAGCATATCTTGAATGATCATCTATGAATGAGACAATATCTGGAACCACCCTTGGAAGTTATCGCAGCCGGACCCCAAACATCCGTGTGTACATAATCTAGTATATCTCTGTTCTTATGGTTGCTTTTCAAGAACTGGACCCTGTGCGTCTTTCCATACACACAGTCCTCACAAAAATCCATGCAAGGTTTCTTCAGATTTTTTAGCAAACCCTCTTTACCAAGCAGATCTAGACCATTCTCTGACATGTGCCCAAGCCGTCTATGTCATAACCGTGTGTGCTCACATGGGTCTCCACCACTTTCTTCAGCTCTAACTGCTGCATCTCCCGTCACCGTCATATCCGAGAGAGTATATAGATTATCACGACGAACACCCTTCATCACTGCTAGGGAACCTCGAACAACCCTCTTCACTCTGTTCTTTGTTACAATCTTGCAACCCTCCAAATCACCAACTGAAATAAGATTTTTCCGCAAGTCAGGAACGTGTCGCACGTCCGTTAGGGTTCTGACCACTCCATCATGCATCTTAATTTTTATATCACCGAGCCCCACCGTTTTACAAGCATGGTTATTCCCTATCAATACGGTTCCACCATTAATGCTTCTATAGGTAGTAAACCACTTCCTATTTGGACAAATGTGATAAGAGCAAGCCGAATCAAGAATCTACTTCCCGGAGGTATCCTCGCTACCCGTGACGATATAGCATTCCTTATCACTCCCTTCCTGTGAAGCGTAGCTCGTCTCTTCCTTATCTTCTCGCCTTTCAGTCTTGTTATTGTCTTCTTCCCACCTACTCTCTTGTTAGGACAATCGACCTTGAAATGCCCAACTTCACCGCATTTGAAACACGCTCGTCCCGCAAGAGGTCTCGATTAGACTTTCCTCCCTTGCCTTTTCCTTGCTCATTGCCTCTGTCTCTGGCAAACTACCCCTGCGCTTGTTTTTTGTTATCACCAGTGGCCATATCACTAGTTGTAATTTTTCGAAGATCATCCGTTAGAAGCGCCGTTCTAGTCTCATCCATAGACAAAGTATCACCCACAAGCATCCGTGTTTGCACCAGGTTCTCATAAGACTTCGACAGAGATAGAAGTAGTAGAAGCGCCTGATCCTCGTCTTCCACTGTCACCTCAATATCTTTCAAATCCGATATGATCCTATTGAACTTGTTGATGTACTCCTGGATTGACGAGCCCTCCTCCATCTTGTAAGTATACAATTTGGATTTTAAATAGATCCTGTTCGTTAGACTCTTCATCATGAAGGTACTTTCTAACTTTAACTACACGCCCGCAGCCGTTTCCTCCCCGTCCACCAAGAAAGCTACATCCCTTTTAAGGTAAAGAATAATTGACACCCGTGCTTCCAGATCCAGCTCCTCCCAATCCTCATTAGACATATTTTTGTTCTTTTCTTTTCCAGCCAAAGCCTTGTGTAATTTTTGTGAAATCAGCGAATTTTTTATCTGCATCCTCTAATAGGAAAAATCATTTTTCCCATTAAATTTTTCAATTTCGTATTTTTCAACTTTACTTGTTTTACTTGTAGAAGCCATTTTTCGCTTGTATTATGTAAATCCGCTTCTCTCAGGAATTTTTAACAATTTTTTTGTGTTCACCATACAATAGTCAAGCACCACCTCAGATTAGTAGTTTAACAACCGTCAATTTGAATAAGGGCTCTGATACCAATTGTTGGGCGCAGAGTCATGCCCTCACGTCGCGGAAGCGATATCATCTGAGAGATAGCCCTGGTTTTTGTTGTCATAAAAGCACAAGTCAACCTCTATATTTTTGTTTCTCAAAGGAAACTAGAATAGATAGTGAAATTCTTATTTCTCAAAGGAAACAAGAATCGAAAGTGATATATTTCATCAAAGTGAAATATACACTCTTCCTCTCATCAGTTCTAAGATCGAAATGTCGAGGGAACCTACAAGCTATGACAACTCACAGATAAGACAAATACAAACACGGGATTTACGTGGTTCGGCTAACTAGCCTACGTCCACGGGAGGGGGTTTTCACTATGAGGAGAATACCAAACTTATTACAAGTTTTCTCTCAACTCACTCTCTTTTTCTTTATAACCTCACTTAACCCACAAATGATTTTTTCCCCACACTTAAAACTCCTCCACCCCTTCTCTATTTATAGGAAACCAAGGGGGGGACCAAAGAATTGGCGGGCTGAAACGCGTGGGAAAAAAAATGAGAGCTCGAGCACGAGCTCTGACGCGACGTCGTGGGCTGGCGTGGGCAGACGAGCGGCGCAACACAGAGGGCAGGCGGCGCGGCATGAGCTCGAGGACGAGCGGTCCTCGCGTGCGCGCGCACGAAAGCAGAAAGCAGGCGGCCAAAGCAGATGCCCACGTGCGTGGGCACCCCCTCGTTCCCACGATCACACCATGGGTTTCAAGAAACTCTGTCCACTAAGTGTGACAAGACAGACATATAAAGCTTGTAGGTAGATGACTCCTTGTTCGGCAAACTAGAAGACTGTGATTCTTAGCTTCCTTCAAACTTAATAGTAGATGCTAATACATAGAAAAGAAACCGAAGAACACATTTAGGAGCAACACCTACAAACAATAACAAAAGCCTTTATCCCAAACTTTTGGGACATTTAAAGGAGAACCTTTCAAATTTCCTTCCAACTAATATTTCATCAGTAGGGATGCCAATCATGGACTTGTTAGCTTGTCCGGTTTATATAAAGCATCTTACCCTCTACCAGTTAGAGCTTTCAGCATCATGATTTACTTCACATGTTACCCTAGAATGGTGCTCATATTTACTTTATTGCTCGAGTAGGAATTTCATCCTGTTTTTCTTTACTTTATAACAGCGTGTCTCTGAGATCTTCTATCCATGATAATAGGGTTAGAATTGATTGAAAATTTTAAATACTTCTTCATCACCTTTTTTTTTGAGGGAAGTAACAGTGTCCATTGTCCATTATGTATATCACCTTTAAGATTATGCTGTTATGTCGTGAAATTCACTTGAAATCTTGAATGGAATATCCGCATTATTCTTAAATCTGCCTAATAACTTTAATATAAATATAACGACTCATTCATTAGCAACATAAATATTCAAGATTAAGGTCTTACTTTTTAACCTTTGAGACAAGTTCTTTTTCCCCTTGAGCAGTGATTGTATAATGCTGGAATGTTGTTTTATGTTCATTGTTACAATTTAAACTGGTCTGCCTCAATATTCTGATTGTACATATGGCATTTTGTGATATTCCTCAAACAATTCCCAGAGTGTTCAACTTGCAGCAATACCTTTAGCTTATTGGGTTATCTCAAGGGCATGTTCTGCACCATTGTTCTCTCCTGCCAATATGTTCATTTTGCAATGAATTACGTTTCCATCGTTTAAATGGAGACAACTATTTTGCATACCTGATACTTTTCAAGCATAACAATTATATTCATTTGTTGTTGTTCTCTAAGTTGTTTCCCTGTAGTATTTGTTTTAATGATGGTGATAATTTAAGGACCTTTAAAATGCTTAAATCCTTAAAAAAGGTAAAGTTCATTAAATGCATTAGATACCTTATAATTGGATATTGTTTGATCTGTATGGTTTAAGGATATAGTTTTTTGTGTTATACCTGAGACTTTTCAAGCATAAATTATGTTCTTTCTTTATTGTTCTCTAAATTGTTTTCCTCTAGTATTTGTTTTAGTGTTGGGGATAGTTAGGTACATTTAAAATGCTTATATCCTTCTACATCAAAGGTTAAATTCATCTAATGCATTATGTATAGTTTCTTTTGTTATATTGGTACTTACAGAGCTGACCATTCATTCACTTGCAGTACTTCTTTGGCTTCTCACCGCAGCAAGCATCAAAACAGGACGACCCCACATAGCAAGAGAAGCTATCGAGCTTGCAGAGACCAAGCTTTCAAAGGACTGGTGGCCCGAATACTATGATGGTAAGCTTGGCAGATACATCGGGAAACAAGCTAGAAAACTTCAAACATGGTCAATTGCTGGTTACTTAGTGGCAAAGATTTTGGTTACGAATCCAGCACACTTGGGAATTATAGCCCTCGATGAAGAGAGGCATACGAAACCTGTCCTCAAGAGATCGGCTTCTTTGTAAATACATCTTCGTGGATTCCCTTGTATGTCTGCTTTGATCTCTGATCATGGTATTGGAATTCTGGTGTATAGTTGTTGCCAGGTTGTGAGCATTCTTTCACAGGCTTTTATTTTCTTTAATTTTCTGTTACTAGCGGAATTTTCTGCACACTTTTGCTTTCTTCAAATGAGAAAACTAACTTCAACCTACAAGGTTAATGCATCTGCATGGATTCTTTACTTTCCTGTGATCCCTGACTGTGGCATTGGTTCCCAGGCAGTGATCATTCTTCCCCAGGCTCTTGTATGTGTGTTTAGCTATTTTTCCTTCATTTTTCTGTTATTACTGGGTTTATCAAAAATATAGTCCATGAATTCAGGTATAGTATTTGATAACTGTTAGGTTCTCTGGCACTGATCCTGAAGATAGGTGGCATATAGGGATGAAGGAGATCATTACACGTGTTATGATACAAATTTTAAACTCGGTTATTGCACTTACACAATAATTTTGATTGCACT
>BQKN01065410.1:674745-692061 GCA_022839385.1 Asparagus kiusianus
ATAAGGAGAACACCGACGACTTGTACAATCCACAAGCTCGTCACAAAGAAAAAAAAAGATCTAATTTTTATCCAAAAGAAATTGACATCTCTTTTGTAAATCTCTCTTTTTACTCTCCTCAAGACTCAGATCTAATGCGCCTAAAGAAAACTCCTCAAAATAGCCGCTGATTTACCCTGCAGCCGAAAGATTTTTTTTCTTCAATCTCTCTGTACTTTTTCTTTTCACCGCAGCTTTTCCCCACTGCTTGACTGCAGCCGGCTAAAAAAATTTCCCCACACACATGAAACCCTAGGGACCAATAGATATTAATAGGAAGAGACTTGGGCCTTGACTTTACCCGCTGGACCTTGGCTTGTACCCGTTTACTTGGCTTTTACCCGCTGGTTGATTTTCCTCTTACCCATTCACGTGCCTGCAATTTGCCAGGCTGTCCCACGCGTTCACAGTTTGAATCATGCCATCACTGGGCACGCTGATGCTTGGTATGGAGGAAACTGCGGAGCTTTGTATTGACTTCACTGAAATTTGTTTTTTACAACTTTCGTCGTCGAGCAAGAGTCAGGTCGTGACCCGAGCTTTGGTCGTTACATTCTTCTGAATGTTCTTTTTAGAATACATTGGAGCAGGATAGTTCTCGTTTCTCCAGTTTGTTCGAGCAACTGCTCAAGTGTATCTCTGCATCTTTCTTCTGTTACAGCCCACAGACCATTTAAGAGTAGGGAGAAAGAGGGCAGATGAAAGCCTGGGGAAAAAAATTCGGAGAGTATTTCTTTTAGATTTTTATTGAGGAGGGATCACCTGTTTATGAAAAGTATTTCAGATTGTTGAACTTTTCGAAAGTTCAGGGGGTTTCTCTAAATATCAAAGTTGAGAGGAGTTTTGTGCAACTCATCCCCAAGACGTTAAAGAAAGCTCGTGTGAAATTAACGGGATAAATTTCTATCCTCTCCATTATTGCTGCCATTGACTCGAGGGAGTCGAAAATTGAGCTGATTTCCCTCGTTAAAGATTTTATGATGCATCTGGATCCCTTTACATTATTTTTGCTACAAATTCCTTAAAAAGAAAAAAAGGAAAAATCTGCCTACAATCCTGCGCGAAGCTGAGAAAGCATGATGGATTTTTCATCATGGACAGAATCGAGAAAAGCTCAGCTGTGTGGAGTTGCAATAGCACTTTCAATTGGTGGAAGAGACAGATTAATTAATGCAGTACTCCCAAGGTGGAAATTATCTGGACACGGTATTTCAATATACTAGCATCTTGTTTAATCTTTTAAATCTTTTTTATGTAATTTGTTATAATTTGTTGTAAAGTTTTATTTTGGGAATAAAGCCTTGATGACTTATTTGTACTTTTCTTATTATAAAAATATTAATTTTAATGAGGTTCATTTTGAAGTTTATCGGCATTAATCTCTAAATTTATGAAGTTCTAGTGCTCTATTTGCAAGTTTATGAAATTTTAGGATTTTTCTTGCAAAATTTTCATATTTGTTCTGTGAAATTAAAAAAATTAAGGGGTTTTGTGCAAAATTTGGGGTTTACTTATAAATTTTAGAAATCTATAATGTTTTTATAAAACTTGACACTTTACTATAAAATTTGTAATTTTTGAAATACTTAGAAGGTGTATCTATCTTTTAGAACATCTTAAAAGCCCAAGGATATACTTGCGTTTAGTATATAATTTAAGATGATGTATGACATTGAGAAATTTTATAGCTAAGGTTTTATAAACAAATTTATAATATAATATAGCATTTGAAAGCAGGAGCCATAATTTTAGGTTGAGGGGGCCAATGTTGTAAGTGTATGTATTAGGACAAGTTTTCATTTTCGACCATATTTGAATTTTATTTACTATTTTCGATCCACATTGCATTTATTTACCATTTTAAACCCCGTTTCAGCCAGATGGCTGAAACTGGGTTGAAAATGCTAATTGTATTTATTTACCATTTTTTACCACGTTTCAACCAGATGGCTGAAACTGGGTTGAAAATGCTAATTGTATTTATTTACCATTTTTACCCCGTTTCAGCCAGATGGCTGAAACTGGGTTGAAAATGATAAATAAGTGCAAAAAAACTACATGAGGTTGAGAATCTCATGTAGTTTATCATGAAATTAATAACTACACTAAACTCCATGGGATTCTGAATCCCGTGGAGTTTGCACTACAGTAAACTCCATAGGATTTGGAATCTTGTGTAGTTTGATTAATACAAACTCCACGGGATTCAGAATCTTGTGAAGTTGCAATGTCAGCCCCACAAAGAGCTCAACTTTGGACTCTTTGTAGTGCTGACCCTACAACTTCACGGGATTTAGAATCCCGTGAAGATGCTGGCCATCAACAAACCTGCATGCACGATGAGCTATTAATGCTATTCACAACCTGTTACATCGAGCTATCAACCTCGTGCACAACCTGTTACATATGCAAAATATTACAACCACATACATGAAAATCCAACCACATCCATGAAATTCCAACCACATATTACACACGAAATTCCAACCGCATATATACACGAAATTCCACGACACACACGAAAACCCAACTATATATATACACGAAAATCCATCCATATAAGTAATAATTTCGAGCAATCTAAGCATATGTATTCACGAGATTCAAGAAATCCTAGAAGTCCTCCTCTCCTTCCTCTCCCTCTCTTATCCCTGTTGGATAGCATGTTCCTAATATGTTTTGGTAACATGTTATTGAGATTCCTAATCTGTTTTGGTAACATGTTATTAGGATTCTTAATCTATTTTGGTAACAGGTTATTAAGGTTTCTAATCTTTTTTGATTTTGGTTTTAGAATTCCTAGTATGTTTTTGGTTTTAGGATTTCTATGTATATAGAACATTTTAGAAGAGAAATTTATCAGAGAGAATTAGAGAGAAAAAAAAGTTACTTGAGCATATTGAGAGGGAGATATTGTGAGGGAGTTGAGATCTTTGATTAGGGTTATATTTGAGTGATTGTGTGAGTTATAACCCGTTGTATTTCTCCTCCATATAGTAAAATATCCCCATCCTCTCCCCATAGACGTAGGCAATTTGCGGAACCACGTAAATTCTTTGTGTTGGTTTGATTTGTGTCGTATTTTGATGAATTGCACTCGTAATTTGGTTTGGATCTCTTCTCTCATCGCTCGCGAACTCTTTTGGTTGTCGAGAATGCTTCCGTACGGTGTGAAACAATTGATATCAGAGCTTCAGATTTTAGATCTAGGGTTTTGGTATTGGGTGGAGGAAGATTTATTGTGGAAGCTTGGTTCTTGGAGTTCTAGGCTTCGGTGGAGATAGCATTGCGAAGTTGCCATTGTGATCTTGCTTTCTTCGTGTGGTTAGGAGATCTATTTGGAATCCGATCTAGGGTTTAGTTGGGTAATTTCTCAATCTCTATCAAAGTTTGATCTTTTTTTTTTGCAATTTGGAGTTTGTAAGCATGTGAGAAAAAGTTGGTGAAAGCAGCAAGACAATGGAGAGTACAGTTCAGGTTGGATTTCAAAACACTAAGATTAGTGTGGGAAAATATGACGGTAAGATCAACTTTGGTTTGTAGATGAGCGACATACAGGATACTCTCAATGCTCAAACTTAGAAGAGACCATTATGTTATTGGATATCCCGTGCTTATTACATGCAAAATACGCAGTGGAATACTGTATGTATAATAATACTAAGCATATAGAGAGCATGAAATACAAACTAGGATCATCCTAATTAAATCTAACATGATCCTTATAATAAAGAGAGCAACCAAGAGCTTCGAAGGTTTACTTTCGAAGCGTGATTCGATGGTAGATCGAATAACCCCTAGCTCGTTCTCCTTGTTATTGTACTCCTCCTTATAGTGGATCTCCAAGTCTTCAAGTGAGCTTGATAAAATCAGAGTCTTCTTGAGACACAAGGCAAGATATCCATCCTGGGGTACTTAAAAATCCTACTACTTTCTCTTACTCAAAGATTGCTAGAGTTTAGTAAGAGGTAGAGCTCTCTTTTATTCTCTTATGGAAAAAACCACTTAGCTAATTTTTCATTAACCTCTCCATAAGAGAGAGAGCTCATATATATAGAGTGAGATATGTCATGACTCATCTCATGAGTCATGCCATGAGTTATCTAAATATAATGATTCTTTTCATGAGTCATGCAATGACTCATCTCATGAGTCATGCAAAGAGTCATGAAGAATCAAAACCATGTGCTAAAACCATGTTCCCAAACCATACCACCTTAATGACTCATCTCATGACTCATTAATCAAGGTATAATAAATTGAGTATTTCATAAATAAAAATACCATATCAATACGGTGTTCCATAAATACGATATTTCATAATTTTTCAATCATTAACTAATAAGTCATCATATGACCAAAAATTCAATGAGTTGACCAAAAGTCAACTATTGACCAAAAAGTCAACCAGTTGACTAAAAGTTAACTTTATGGAAAAAATAATAAAAATCATTTCTTAAGCACATAGGATTCTGATTTTACCGATACATATAACCGTTTATGTGTATTCGGTGAAAATCATATATGCGTATCAATCATACGCATTAACTCTATAAATTATATTTCATAGGATTCAAGTACGCGCTTAGTGTGACTCTAGGGCCCAACTTAAGACTCGACAGTGGATCATATCCACAAGTACAACAGAGGTGCTAGCTACACATGAAGACTACCCGGGTATAAGTTGTGATAAATGTCTGTGAGATGCTTACATAATTTTATCAGGACCACTCAGTGATAATACCGTACAGTCCGATCTCTTCGTCAAACCATGTCAAACTATCGAGCCTAGGGTATGGTAAACTGCTAAACCCTAATATCTTGATTAGTGTTTGTTGATATTAAACTCATAACCTTTAATATCAAACTAACACTCAGATTATCTTATTTACCTCGGCTAAGGATTTCTAAGCTATAGTTATATCAAACAATCTTATGACATCGACCCCTTATACTGGGAGAGACGTATCCCATCTTGGCATCTCAATATCTACTTATGTCTCGGGATGCACCCAACAAGAACCGTTATACACAACTCAATGAGAACTATGGTTAGGTAAAAGTCTAAGTATATCTATACTGACATGTAAGATATTGCACTCATGCATCAGGTCAAGAGACTACTTTGTACTATATCACTTGAGAACTTTTATTTGACAGTTAAGTATAATTACTAACTAGACGTTCTCAGTGAGTCGTTCAGTCAATTTATTCACTAATGAGTCACCTGTATACTATATCTTGATGTCTCACATCAATGATCCAAGAGATGAATCATCATCCTACCAAAGGAGAATTTGAGTATACACTAGTCTTCCCAAAGTGATGAGGTCCCATTTCAACACTTCATTAACTAGGAACATTTTAGAATATACGTTAGTGACAAATCAGATCCTTCATTACGATTATATCCGAAATGTCTGATAGTTAGTATCATTGTAAGGACTTTATCTGTATTAAAATATAAGATAAATACTAGCCAAAAGTATCATTGTAAGGACTTTATCTGTATTAAAATATAAGATAAATACTAGCCAAAATAGCATACTATCATTTTAGACAAAGATGTTATATTCATATAGGTTCTGTTACAATATATAATTATTGTCTGCAGGGCACCTATATCTAACATATGTTCCATGAGAGGCCACCAAAATACGATGAAGCAATATAGGACAAGATGAATAGGAACGCTTGTGGGGTGATCAGGTCTTGTTTGGAACAAAAGCTGAAATACGATGTGATTGGGGTGACGTTGATGATGAAGATGTGGGAGATTCTTAACATCAAGTACCTTACGAAGAGTGTTGAGAATCAGTTGCACTTGTTGTAGAGATTATTTAGATTCCAGATGTCCAGGGGCACCTGTAGGCTGTCTAAAAATCACAATAGATAGCTGATCGCTACGAGATTACAAGGCAATGGTTCCTTCGAATCAAGAAGCAGAATTCATCCTTACGATCGAAACAGAAGAGATTTCTAAATCATTACATCCGCAGCATTATAATCGCTACAAACACGACCTCATGTTTGAGATGATTGATCTTGATGGTTGCGACAACAACATGACCAATATTATATTAGCAACTATTAGAGATGCTGATGAACAGTGGAATGATTTCAGAAATAAAAGGTTGGACTTAGTTGGTGAGCTGCTTGGTAGAGAGCTGTGGGCAAATATTCGTCCAGAAGACACTATGGATGTTGATTCCCGTCAAGTTCCAATAATGAAAGCTACAATCAGATAGCTTTCGAAGGTTGCGAATGGAGGGCTTTTCACACAGATCGAGAAGGGTTATAATTCAACGACGCTTCCGATAGCTGATGAAAACTCTATTCAGCAGTCTTCACAATCAACGGTGAAAGTTACAATCTGACGACTTTCACACTCCACAACAGCTAAAGCTAGGATTACAGAACAACGGTCCTTTGCTACGCTCTTCAGAAGAAGTTACAAGTCAACTAGCTCCTTCTAAAACGCGGTAGTCATCCCCGCGTCATAATTCTGGAAGTGCAGGCGACCCCCGTGTTTCCAAGTCACAGGCCAAACGTGAGCGACCCTCGCGTTCGTAGGGGTTTAACCAACACCGACCCCCGTGTTTCCAAGCAAGCAACAAGCCAAAACACGAGCAACCCTCGCGTTCATGATGTTCAGCCAACACCCAACCTCGTGTCTCAATTCTAAGACACGAAGTTGGGTTCTGAACGCCAGATTGGGCGTTTGACTTGTTCAAACACGAGTCGAACGGTTTTAGAACTGTCTTCCCATGATCTGAGGAAATCACGCCCACGTAGGAGCGGATTTAGAGGGCAGTTACAACATCTTATCCCCCTATAAAAACTCAACGAGCCCAACAACTCAAGGGTTAGATTCTGGAGACTGGATTTTCAGAATCTAAATGAAAGAGCAGCAAAGGCGAATCCTGGAGGATCTCAACCACTCGGGTTTGGTGATTTAACAGCAGTAACAGCAAGATCCTTGGAGATATGATTTTTTTGAATCAAGCTCAGAAGATCAAATCTGAGAGGATTCTTCAGCAAAAGCAGATCTGCTTGGTCATTAACCGAATTTTTGGTTCTAACAACTCTATCTATAGAGTTTTAACTCGTTTAGAGTTCTTAAACTCATTAAAGAGTTATGTATAAAACTTCCCACAGAAGTTCATCGTTCCCACGAGATAAGAGACGGTCAGATCGTCAACAGAGAGCAAATTCGACACAAGCAATCGAAGGAGGCACTCCATCGCTACCTTGAAGAACCCAGTTTTAAACAAAGGAGAAAACTAAATTCGTTTTCTTCTCTTTTGTAACCAAGTTGTAATCAGAATTAAAGGAATTCAATTCAATTTTCTTTTCTTCTTTTCGTTACAATTTTCCTACATACAAAAGATGACGACTCCGCTGGGGAGTAGCTTTCCGATGAAGAAGTGGTGGCGCAGTCAGACGTCCACCTCATGGGAACGACTGTAGAAACTCTCGTCGTAGAGTTTGAGCCCTATCCTCTGGATTGCTGAGCCCCAAGGCTAAACGCGATGTTCGCAAGATCTCCAAGGAGATCAACTCTGTTGTTGAAACACCGAAGAAAGCCCTCTCCTTCGGCCAGGAACTCAAACTGGCTCTGCTGGTTGATAATCCCACATCCGCGTCAGCATCACGTGCTTCAGGCCATAAACGGCCCGTAGAGGAGATGAACTCCATAGACGTCAATGACGCTGCTGCCAAGGCTTTGAAACAAGCCAAGAAGAACGCCGCTCGCCGACGGAGAAGATCCATACGACGAGCACACTTACGTGAAAGCCGAATGTTGGCTCAACGTGAAGATCACGTTTCTGAAATTTTACCCGAGCCCAGCATTCCTAAAGAAGAACGCTCGCTTCGCGGCAATGAGCCCAACTATGAGCCTCGGCTGATACAGCTGAAACGCGACCCTGAATGGCGCGTTGTTCCTTCAAAATGCAACCCTCAGAGAGAAGCTGCCAAAGACAAACGCAACCCTCAGGGAAGCGTTCAACCAAAACATGGCCCTCGCGGGTCTGTTTCACCAAATAAACGCGACCCTCAGGGGCGCGTTCAAACAAAACATGACCCTCGCGGGTCTGTTTCATCATTTAAACGTAGGCCTCGGCCTAACGTTCATAAATCCAAACACGACCCTCGCGTTACCCTTCAGGAACGCGACCCTCGCGTTGCTCTTCAAGAACGCGATTATCAAGAGGTTCGCCAAGTTCAGAAAAACCAGCGTGGTTTCAAAATCCACGTTCGTCAAGAACCGATTTCATCCACCCAAGGGCAGGGGGTTCCATCTCCACCTCCACACCTGGGGAAAGTTTCCTCCCAAGTTCCTGATCTGCGGGAATTATTGTCAAGAGAAAAACCAACAGTACAAGCAGCTCACTCATGCTAATGTGAGAGGCTTATCTCGGCGGTCCTTTCGGAGTGCCATTGCTGCACATCTGCACCTCGGCAGTCTGTATTCGACAGGTTGACGAACGTTGTCAGGCCTGCCAAACAACAACGCCGATACAGAAAGAAGACGACCGAGACTGAATACCCTGAAGTCACTATAAATGTGATAGGTAGAGGGAAGGCCCTTGATCCCAATTCTGAAGAATCACAAAGGAGTCATTCCCCGACTGTTCGGGAAAGGTGCGAAGAGTTTGAAGGGGTGTACCAACACACCCGAACTCGTACAGGAGCTATTCACGCGGTTAACTACCAGAGGTTAGCCAAGGGGATCGCTTCTAACGAGGAACATTCGGCAATAGTCGAATCCCAATCTTCCAGCTCTGTTGTAGCTCGTGAAGTCTCTGTTTACACAACAGGGAATCATGAAGACTTAGCTAAGAGAGTTGACGAACACCACGTCATGCTCCAAGCGCAACAGGAGACACTTCTCTAAGTAAAGGATATGTTGGCCCAGCTCCTTGCTGAAAAAGGCCAAAGACCTGAATCTTCCCGAAGAACCACATCAAAGGGAAAACAAAAAGCGACTGAACATTCAGATCGCGAAACTCACAACCTTGAATCCTCCTCTGAAAACGAGAAGGAGACAGAAAGAGAATTACACCCTCAGTCCACCAAAGTGGATGAGCTAGAAGCCCGCCTCAACGCAATGGCCAACAGAAGCGAGCTTCGCGAAGAAGGGGTGATATGGCCTTACCCTGCGGAATGAGATACAGCCTCTTACCCACCAAAGTTTAAGGCCCCTACCTTGCAACCGTTTGATGGCACAGGATCGCCAAATCAACACATTTACTACTTCAAATCCCAGACTGGAGATGTGGTAGGACGTCATCCTGACACGCTTGTTCATCGGCACTCTTAAAGGGGTGGCCTTTGAATGGTTTATGAAGCTACCTGCTGGATCTATTCAGAAATGTGTAGACTTGGAAAGGCTATTCCTGGCCAGGTTCTTCGAGGACGATACAGAAATCTCGGTCCCGACTCTTCTCGCCACCAAACAGAAAAAGGGAGAGTCTATTAAGGCTTACGTGGAGAGATTTCGCAGCATGGCATTGCGATGCCCCTCAGGTATGACCCAATCAACCCTAGTTGAAACTTGCAGGCATAATCTGCAGACTCAGCTCCTTGCCCAGATGGGGGTAGCGGAGTGTCGCTCCTGGAGATAGTTGGTGTCGCAAGGAGAACAAGCTGAAGAGATAGTGGCGCGAGTTAAAGCTGAAGAGGAGCCACAACCCAAGCCGCAGCAACAACGCAATCAACACAACGCCCAGCGGTCTAAGGGAAAGGAAACTCTAGCAGCTGATTACACGCGAGTGCCACCACCTACTAAGCAAGGCAAGGCGCCAAATCAACAGAGAGCGCCAAAGCAATATTCGTTCAAAGAAGAGCATGTGGACACCTTGTTCCAACTACTTCGGAAGAACAACAAACTGCAGCTTCCCGAAATCAGGAAACCGGATGAGGCAGGAAAAGTTGATGATCCCAACTATTGCCGATATCACAGGTTCCTGGGTCACCCTACCAGAAAATGTTACGTCTTCAAAGACATTCTACAAAATCTGGTAAATGTAAATGTGCTCACTCTGAAGCCCGAGCAGAAGACCGTGTCTACCAACTTGATAGCGGTCCAATTCGGCGACTTCCCACCGGTGACCACTGCAAATGGCGTCGTTTCCATTCATAAGGGAGAGATGCACTTGAAGAATACTGACTTGCATAGTCAGAAAGACAAGGGATTGATACCCCTCACCACCCCAAAAGGAGAGATCATGTGGGTTCATCCTGATCTGCTGGAAGACCAACAGTGGACGAGCACCTCGTCCAAGAAGAAAGGAGGCAAGGCTAAGTTTTCCAACATGATTAGCCCCTCTGTTACTGAAAATGATGATCACCTCAAACCTCTCACTGATTCAGAAGAAGAGAGGATTGTCCTGGCAGCGTACCCAGGAGACAACCCTGGCACTCGGTCGGAAAAAGCTTACTTGAGAGATTATGGCCAGAATCCTCAAGAGGCTGAAGAACAGCCCCAAGACGCTGGGGGTTCTGTACCGAAAAAGCCGGCTGATAAGGGAAAGCAAAAAGAGGTCCGGTTCAACAAAAATCTTCACCAGGAACTTGGAGAGTCAAGTGCTCCCTTCCAGTTCAATGTCATGGCACAACTGGCCAACATACCGGCCAGAATTACACTATATGAGCTCCTGAGACTGTCCAAGACTACTAAGGAAGCTCTAATTGAAGCCTTAAAGAACACGGAGAGCTTCATTACGCAAGTCGCTCCAATTCCCGAAGCTTCTGAAGAACAAACTTGTCGACAATGTTTGCAAGCTGCAAGAAGCTTACCTTGTATATCCTTTACTCAAGAAGATATGCAGGTCAAACACAAGCATGACAGACCTCTGTACTATACAGGGTACATTGGGTCGTCAGAAATTAGTCGTGTTCAGGTTGACCCGGGCTCAGCGCTCAGCATTATGCCTTACAGGGTCATGCAGGTCTTAGGAATCCCTATACATCGGCTGAACACCACCCAGACAACCATCTTCGGTTTCAACGCAAACAACACTCGGCCTCTGGGGAAGATCAAACTCAAATGTCAGATTGGAGACCTCAAGTCTGAAGTAACATGCTACATCATAGACGCGGACACTTCCTACAATCTATTGTTGGGAAGGCCTTGGATACATGCAAACCGCATTGTCCCGTCTACTCTGCATCAGGTTATGAAGTACGCTAATGAAGAAGGGGAGGTTTGAACCCTAATTGCGGAGAAATACCCCTTCAGGGGAGTGGAAAACTTCCACACTGATTCCGTCTTCTATCTGGAGTCCCAAGAGAGGGAAGATGTAGACAGTGGCAATGAAGCTGACATCGAACCAGATCTTAATGAAGATTGTCCATGGGAGTTAAATTTAGATGTAATGAGTCAAGATGAGAGTAATAATAATGTACCGAGCGAGGGCGAGTGGTGCATTAATGAAGATTTTATTTTGGCGTACTTGTCTGATGTGTCCTCTAAAAAAACAAATAGAGAATGATTCTAATGCAGGTACCAACCCATGGCATGTACTGTGCACAGAGGCATCACTCACATTGCCAATCGAGTCATCCTTCGTTTCAGATGAAGAAATAGAAGATGCACAGAAGGCTTTCTTCAAAGTCCCATCCAAGAGGAAAGGGCGGAAGCCGATCTGTTTCGGGAAGGTCAAACCGATACAACTCAAACGAGGAAGTTCGGAGGAAGATGATGGAGTTCCCCAATTCCATTATCACAAACCTAACTCCCTCCGGTTAATGAAACAAATGGGGTATGACTTTGGCGAAAAACATGGTCTAAACTTTGGGAAGGGAAGGCGAACACCAATTCGAATGTCCCTAACCCCTGAAGGGAAACCCCCAGATTATTATCAAAAAACCAGAAGAGGCTTAGGATTTGTCACACCTTCCGCTGTCTTAGAGAATGGAATAAGTAATTATCTGCGTCAGGACCACTCATCCGGAACCTCTTCATACGAGTCTGATGTCAGTGTCGGACCTTTCTTTAAAAATCTGACCGTGAATATGGTTTCGACTGATCATCCAGATGAAGATGCAGGGGGTGATGAAGGGTTAATTGAATCAACCAATGACCCCTGGATCAAACGCCTCGACCTTTTGTGGGATATGCGATTCGAACAACGCGAACCATCCACTGAAGATAAAGTGGTCCAGGTTAACATGGGAGATGAACATGACCCTAAGCCCATTTTCATAGCCGAAGACTTATCATCATCCAAAAAAGAAGACCTTATATCTCTCATCCGAGAATATATAGACATCTTTGCTTAGAATTATGAAGACATGCCTGGTCTTGACCCAAAAGTGGCCACGCATCGTCTCAATATCGATCCGGATGCAAAACCCGTTAAACAACAACGACGTAGGTTTCGTCCGAAAATCATGGAATCAATCGAGTCTGAAGTAAAAAAGCTTATAGACTCAGGTTTTGTCAGGGAAGAACAACACCCAGACTGGGTAGCCAACATTGTTCCAGTTCCCAAGAAAAACGGTAAGGTTCGTATATGTATCGACTTCCGCGACCTTAACGCAGCTTGTCCGAAAGACGAATTCCCGCTTCCTATCACGGATGTTATGATCGATAGCACCTGCGGATATGAAAGAATGTCTTTCATGGATGGATTCTTCGGGTATAATCAAATCAAGATGTATCCGGAAGATGAGAAGCATACTGCATTCAGAACACCGCTGGGGGTGTATTGCTACACAGTGATGCCCTTTGGCCTAAAAAATGCAGGTGCAACTTATCAACGTGCAATGAACGCTATCTTCCACGAACATCTGCGTAAGAAGATAGAGTGCTACGTCGACGACATAGCGGTGAAAAGTCAAAGTAAGGATGATCATCTTGCAGACTTGAAGACAATGTTCGAAATCATGCGGACACATCAGCTAAAGATGAACCCTACAAAATCATTTCTCGGAGTATCAAGTGGAAAATTCCTGGGATTTATTGTCACGTCCAAGGGAATTTCTCTAGATCCAGAGAAGGTGCGCGCCATCCAAGACATGCTGCCGCCAAAGAATCTCAAAGAGCTCAGAGGTCTGCAGGGAAGATTGGCCTACATCCAAAGGTTCATATCTAACCTCTCGGGGCGCTGCCAACCTTTCTCGAAGCTTATGAAGAAAGGAGTATCCTTTGTTTGGGATGAGGAATGTCAAAAAGCGTTCGAGGAGATCAAGAAATATCTCACCCAGCCACCTGTTCTCGTGGCCCCTATATCAGGAAAACCATTCCTGTTATATGTGAGGGCTATAGATCATTCTCTAGGAGCGTTATTGGCCCAGAATGATGATCAAGGCCAAGAGCAAGCCATTTATTATCTAAGCAGAACCATGATGGGAGCCGAACACCGGTATAACCCGGTCGAAAAAGAATGTCTTGCTTTGGTATTCGCGGTTCAAAAGATACGACATTACCTAGTCGGACAAACAATTCATGTCATCTCTAAGGTGAATCCCTTGAGAGTTTTGATGACGAAACCGTCATCCCTAAACTGCCGACTTGCAAAATGGGCCATTCTCTTGTCGCAATATGACATGCAATTTATGCCTCAAAAGGCAATCAAGGGTCAAGCATTGGCGGACTTCATAGCCGATCATCCAGTGCCAGGGACATCAAAATTGTATGAAGAGTTGCCCGACGAAGTCGCCGAAGCTTGTATTGCTCAAGAATCTACACAAGTGTGGAAATTATTCTTCGACGGTGCATCTAGAGCAAACCCTCATAGAGCGATTACTGCGGGAGTAGGAGTGGTGTTCGTCTCTTCTAACGGTCACATAATCCCAAGAGGATTTTCCCTAATCGAACCTTGCACCAACAATGTAGCTGAGTATAATGCTTTGTTACTAGGGATGCAACTTGCTGAAGAACTTAATATTCGGCATCTTAAGGCTTATGGTGACTCTCAGCTCATTGTAAATCAAGTCCGAGGGGAATACGAAGTACGTCATGAGGATTTGATCCCGTACTACTTTGCAGTGCTGAAGCAAGCTAAGAAGTTCGAGGGATTCTTTATTGAATACATCCCACGGGCCCAAAACGCTTACGCAGATGCGTTGGCTTCATTAGCAACTTCGCTGGCATTACCGCCAGGTACCGAAACGACGATCCCCGTTGCAAGGCGTGAACTATACTGCTCTAAGATTCCTACGAAAGGAGATTCAGACAAGACAATGACGGAAGAAGTCTGTACAACCTCTATAGAATTCGAGTCTAGAGATTGGCGATTTCCATATATTGACTATGTCCTCTATGGAATTTTGCCCGATAATCCTAAGGAAGCGGCCGCCATCAAACGAAAGGCCCTCCGATTCTATTACGATGCAGTCTCTCAGACTCTATATCATAAATCCCATGACGGGGTTTTGCTTCGATGTCTTTCTCGAAAGGAAGCAAGGGAAGCTCTTAAAGAAGCTCACGACGGAATGTGCGGAGCCCATCAACCCGGAGCTAAATTAGGAGATCACCTCCGTCAATTGGCTATTACTAGCCAAAGATGTTCTCAGACGCGGTTGAATACGCTAAACGTTGTCACGCATATCAAATTCATGGAGATTTCATTCACCAAGTACCTGGGAACTTACATCCCACATCTGCATCCTGGCCATTCGAAGAGTGGGGCATGGATATCGTGGGACCAATTTCTCCTCCGACCTCCAAAGGGCACCGGTTCATTCTGGCCGTGACCGATTATTTCTCCAAGTGGGCGGAGGCAATCCCGTTAAAAGAGGTCAAGACTTCAAACGAAATCAAGTTCATTAAACATCATGTCATCTACCGTTTTGGAGTCCCGAAGTGGATAGTTCACGACAACGGGACACAATTTGTTAGCTTTGGGTTTCAAAGGTTTTGTGATAAATTTAGAATCCAAAGTGTCGCATCCACGGCATATTATCCGCCAGCAAATGGTCTTGCAGAAGCTTTCAACAAAACCATAATGAAACTTCTCAAGAAGTTTGTTTCCAAGAGTCGACGGGATTAGGATGAAAGACTCGGTGAATGTCTATGGGCTTACCGCACAACGGTGAGGACCCCTACGAGAGCTACACCATTCTCTCTGGTATATGGCTGTGAAGCTGTATTGCCACTCGAGATTCAGATTCCTTCTCTGAGAGTTGCAATTGCAACGGGACTCACAGAAGAAGAGAAACATCAACGACGTCTGCAAGAACTTGAAGCCCTAGACGACAAAAGACTCCAAGCTCAGCAGCAGATCGAATTATATCAAGCCCGTATTTCCAAAGCCTACAACAAAAAAGTCAAGGAACGGACTTTCAAAAAGGGCGATTTGGTTTTGGCTAACAGACGACCTATGGTGATGATACACAAAACCAAAGGGAAGTTCAATCCTAAATGGGAGGGGCCCTTCGTAATAGAATCAGTTTATTCGAATGTAGCCTATCGCCTTATCAATAAAAAAGGAGACAGGCTCATGATGCCAATTAATGGAAAATTCCTTAAGAGATATTTCCCGTAAATCATGTAGCCCCCTAAACCCCAGCTAAATCAGGCTGGGGGTTGCCAATTTATAGTGTAATTCTATTTGTATTTCGTCATGTTAACACTACACCTCTGACGATTGAAATTTTCCGGAATTATTCTAAGTAATAATAAAGAGAATTTCGTTTTCATATTGAGTTAACACTATATTTACAGCAGTTGCATTACTTTTCATTGTCTTGAATCATATTTCAACAAAAAAGATGATGAAAACCAAAATGATATCATTCTCATTCAACATTGTTAATTCGAATACAAAATGACGATGAACGAAATGAAAATGATACAAAGTCTCTTAGCAAAAAAAAAAAAAGATGCAAGACCTAAGCATCAGGCTGCATCAACTTAAGAGATTTCAGCTTGGACTTGAAGGCAGAGAGTTTCTTTTCATGAGCCGCCTTGACCTGTTCCTTGGTTTCTCTCCTGAGCTTAGCTTCAACAGGAGCAGCGACAACAATGCTTCTACGAATCCTTTCATCTGCATGGAGCGTGCGGCAAAAATCAGTATAGATGTGATCGCTTTGAAGCCCAAACCTTCTTCTAGCATCCTCATATTGAGCTAATTGGGCTTTTTTCCGGTCCAACTCAGCCTCCAATCGAGCGATGTCCTTTTCAATGGCACGAATATCAGAGAAAACTCCTTTGATGTCAGTATATACCCGAGTATGCTGCCTCTGTAAGAGAGATATGCGAGCCTTCTTATCAGACAATTCCTCACGGAGGATCTCTCGAGGATGCGACTTCGAAATCATGGCCAAAGAAAGAGCTGCCTCCACTTCAGAGTCCAGATTGGTGTGCTGCAGCTTCTTCAAAGCTGTCAACTCTGCTTGCAAGAAAGTGATTCCTCCCTGACAGTGCTCAGTCCATGACGCATCCCCTTTATCCTTGATTTTATCCAAGCACTTGGTCAGGACAGGCTCACAATCCTCAAAAGAAGCACCATCAACACGGACAATATTAATAGTCGTCTGCATCCACTGCTCTAATTCCTCAATCAGTTTCTTTAAAGCTCGCGAGCGAGGAGGGGGAATGGCTGGATAGATCGGACCCGCATGTTCATCCTGAACAGGCAATGGAGCAACTTCGGAAGAAGAGCTTTCATGCGTACCTTCGTCCAGAGAAAGAGAAGGAGAAGTAGATTCGAACCCCCCAATGGGCAGTGCCTCTTCGACTTCAGCATCCTCGGGAATCGAAGAGATCGATCGAAGCGTTTCGTCCTCCCTATCAGTCAAACACGTAACAGACGCAGACTTCATCGCGTCTCCCATTAACTTGGCCCTCTTGGAATTTTTAGCTATGACAGGCAATCGTTTACGAACCCTCCTGTCATACTCGCCTTGCTCAGTAGCAGAAAGAGCCTTCTTACCCGATCTTAGAGAACGAGGTTCAGAAATAGGTGTTTCTATAGGAATCTCCTCAATTCCCGTAGGAACAGCTTCTTCAAAAGGTCCCATGTTGGATAACTCCCTAGGAACTTCAACGGCTCCGGTTGCTTCCTGTTCACAGGATAGATATTCTTCTATCCCTGGCAAACGAGTACTTGAAGACTTGCTCCTCGAACGATACAACTCCCGAATTTTATTTATACAGGAGGTGTAAACATCATAGTCTGGGATCTGAGAAACCTCTTCAAACCAGTTGCGAAAATCGGCAACAGTAGAACAACCGGGCGGCAAACTGGGTAAAGTAAACTGCGCACGAGTTCCCCCGGCAGAAAAGAAGTACCATGCGCGAGCTCCTTCATATAAGTTCCCAAC
>BQKN01065410.1:701417-716344 GCA_022839385.1 Asparagus kiusianus
TTCATGATGTTATATGAACAAAGGCAACCTAGCTTTGTGATTGCTTATAAAAAATCAATGTCGACAACTTGCTACTGTGTTTATTTGCTTGGATGCCTGAATATAAACTCTTAGGACAAGTAATATTTGTGCCTTTGATTGTTATACTTGATGAAGTTAGAACCTAACAAACCGAACCGACTTGCAACGTCCACGACCGTTACAGGTAAAATTTCACTATATTCTGAATAGTTTACAAGCTGTGCCCTAATCACCCTTTTATAGTTAGGATATTAGTTCGATCTGCACAGCTGGGGTTCTAACGATTCGATCACTTAAGCGAATTGGGCCGGGTATGAAAATTAGGCTCCACATAACCTTACAATCTCCTACTTGGAGACTAACTTTCCCATAGCATGCTCCTGAAAAGCTTCAACATAATCAATCTTTATTACCTTTCCCTGCGGCGACGGCCTCCCATATGATCAAGTAATGAGGCCAACTGAAGTTAAACACAACTTTAGTTTCTCCATAGTGACAGTCTTCGTAAGCATGTCAGCCGGGTTCTTGCTTCCTTGGATCTTCATAAGCTCCAACATGTCATCATCCAAGGCAGACATTATGAAGTGATAACGAACCTATATGTGCTTAGTCCTGGCATGAAAAGCTGGGTTCTTTGCTAAATGAATAGCGCTCTGGCTATCATAGTGCAAGACACTCTTCTCATTTTTCTGTCTCAACTCCTCCAAGAAACCCTGCAACCATATCATCTCTTTGCTTGCCTTTGTCACAACAACATATTCTGTCTCTGTAGTCAATAAAGCAACGATCTTCTGTAACTGAGAGACCCAACTGATGGCAGTAGTACCTAATGTGAACAATACCCCGTAGTGCTCCTCCTCTGATCTATCTAACCATCAAAGTCTATATCAACAAATCCCTACAGACCTAACTTGCCTCTCTTGAAGTATAAATAATTCTCTATTGTACCCCGCAGGTATCTTAGAATCCACTTCACTGCTTCCCAGTGTTGTTCTCCTGGATCTGACATGAATCTATTCACAGCTCCCACTGCATGGGCAATGTCAGACCTCGTACACACCATGGCGTACATAAGACTTCTAATGGCTGAAGCATATAGAACCTTCACCATGTAGTCTTTCTCCTCATTAGTCACTGGACACTACTCCTAAGTCAACCTGAAATGACTAGCCAAAGGTGTGCTAACATCATTATCATCACTCATCCCAAATCTCTCAAGCACCCGTCTAATGTACTCGGCCTGAGATAACCGCAGTGTGCCCAAAAGCTTGTCTCTGCTAATCTTCATCCCTAAAATTTGCTTTACTACACCTAAGTCTTTCATGTCAAACTCACTTGATAGCTGCTTCTTCAACTTCTTGATCTCATCCATATCTGAACCGGCTACTAGCATGTCGTCGACATATAGCATCAAGATAACATAGCTAGTGTCAAGCCTCTTGAAAAAACAATAATGATCGGCATTGCACCTGGAGTATCCATTCCTCTGTATGAACCCATCAAACTTCTTGTACCATTCCTTTGGAGCTGTTTCAGACCATACAAACTCTTTTTCAATCTGCATACCATCTTCTCTTTGCCTTTCTGAGTGAACCCCTCTGGCTGCTACATATATAACTCTTCCTCTAAGTCACCGTAGAGGAAAGATGTCTTCACATCTAATTGCTCGAGATGTAGATTCTTAGCTATAACAATGCTTAGAACCGATCTGATAGTAGTCAATTTGACTACAAGAGAAAAGATTTCTGTGTAGTCAACTCCTTCTTTCTACTGAAACCCTTTGACTACCAATCTTACATTGTATCTCTTAGAACCATCATGCTCCTCCTTGATTTTGTACACCTATTTGTTACTCAAGTCTTTCTTTCTCACTGGCAACTTTGCAAGATCCTAAGTCATGTTAGTGTTCAAGGACGTCATCTCATCTTTCATAGCGAGCTCCCACTTGCTTGCATCACCCACTCGACATGCCTCATCATAGCTTTCTGGCTCTCCACCGTCACTCAACAATAAGTAGTTCAAATGAGACCTGTGCTGTAATGATGGATACTTTAGATTTGGCTTGGGCACTCTTGCTGTCTGCCTCAACTCTCTGATGGATGGACCAGGCTCTGCATCTATCCTCTCTGAAGTTGTCTCCTCTATCATCTCTTCTTCCACTTTTTCTGCTCCTTCCTCATCAGAACTAGCCTCAAGATTACTCCCATCCGGAACATCATCCGGCTCGAAGTTTTGTAGGCTCAGACTGCACCGAACTAGTGGACTGAACATCATCACGATCTTTGTAGAGTACTGCTTCATTGAAGACAACATCCCTGCTTCTGATGACTTTCTTATTCTGCTCATCCTAGAACTTATAGCCAAACTCACCACCATCATAGCCAATAAAATAACATTTCAAAGATTTAGAATCAAGTTTGTTTCTAACATGATCACTCAAATAAACATATAAAACACAACCAAAGACTCTTAGATGAGAAAGGTTTACCTGCTTTTCACTCCTACTTCTTTAGGTATTCTATGCTCCAAAGGCACTGATGGTCCCCGGTTGATCAGGTAGGTAGCTGTGTTGACTGCTTCTGCCCAGAACTGCTTTGGAAGTCCTGCTTATAGACGTATGCTTCTGGCTCTCTTAGTCAGTGTCCTGTTCATCTGTTCAACTATGTCATTCTGCTGTGGAGTACCTGGCACTGTCCTCTCAAATCGGATGCCACTATCATAACAAAACTTCTTGAACTCTGAATCTTCATATTCACCGCCATTATCTGGTTAAAGCTTCTTGATCTTCAAGCCTGTTTCAATTTCTACCATAGTCTTCCACCTTTTGAAGACTTCGAACACTTCTGATTTGTGTTTCATGAAATAGACCCAAGTTTTCCTCGAGTGATCATCTATGAAGGTCACAAAATATAATCTTCCACCAGTAGACTTGACTGATGTTGGACCTCACACATTTGTGTGAACTAGCTCAAGCTTCTCTTCCTTCGGAGTTCTGCCAACTCTTTTAAAGCTTATTCTCTTCTGTTTCCCAAATATGCAGCTCTCACATAAGTCAAGACCAGTCGACCTCATACTTGGTAGCTTCCCATTTGACTGCATAATCTTCAGCCCTTTGATGCTCATGTGACCAAGCCTTTGGTGCCACAAATTTGGATCTTCTTTGCTCTCAACCAGTGCAATGGATCCAGATGTATCTGTCATCATATAAAGAGACCCACTCTTCGTGCCACGGGCAACAATCATAGACCCCTTGATAACCTTTCATGTATCACATGTGAAGGTTGATACATATCCCTCTTTTGCTAGCTATCCTATGGAGATTAGATTCTTCCTCAAGCTTAGAACATGCCTCACATCATTCAACTTCCATACAGACCCATTAAGGTTGATCTGCACCACTCTCTTTCCAACTACATCACACGCCTGATCATCAACAAGATAGACTTTTCCTTAGATTTCCTGGAACATAGTTATCAAATAGATATCTATTTGAGGTAGCATGAAATGATGCTCCCGAATCCAGCACCCATGATTCTGTTTTGCTCTCTAACGAGCAGATGAGGGCATCATCTGATTCTCCTGAGGCGACATTCGCTTCAGTCTTGCTCTCCTTATCTTTCTTGGGTTCCCTGCACCGATCCTCATAGTGCCCATACTTGCCACAGTTCCATCAATCAATCTCTTTCTTGCTTCTACGATTTTTGGACTTTGACCTGCCATTCCTCGAAGTAGGTCTCCCACGGATATTCCCTCTATTCCTGTTTCTGTTTCTGTCTCTGCTCTCAACATTCAGTGTCGACCTTGAACTAGAAACTCCTTCTTCATGCCTTCTAATCTCCTCGGTCATAACCATGTCAACAACCTTTGAAAACTTCAGTTTTGATTTTCCCAAAGATCCACTAATCGAAATAACGGTGTCCTTCCAACTATCAAGCAACTGACCAAGTATTAAGAGGGCTTGAATTTCATCATTAAATTTAATGTTAACGGAGTTTAACTGATCCGTGATCTTATTAAACTCGTTCAAGTGATCTTTGAATTTTTGATTCCCGGACATCCTCAAATTAAATAACTTCTTCATGAGATGTACCTTTTTCGCTGCAGAGGGTTGTTCATACATACTGGATAAAGCAGTCATGCGATCCGTCGTCGAGTTCTGATTCTTGATGTTGAAGGCTACGAATCTGGACAAGGTCAACCTGATTGCTCCAAGGGCCTTCTGATCTAACAACTTCCACTCTACATCCTTCATATCCTCCGGCTTCTCTCCCAACGACAAATACAGATCCTTCTAATAGAGGTAGTCCTCCATCTGCATCTTCCAGTACCCGAAGTTTGTCTCATCAAACTTCTTGATCTTCGGCGTCTCCTTCTCGGATCTCATATCTAACCTCAAATTGCCTGCGCCGAACCTGACCACTTTGATACCAGTTGTTAGGTTTTTTCTAACCCCTGTTGCGATTTGGAAATGGAGATGAGAGAGGGAAGAGAGGAAAAATAAATCACAGAACACATAGAATTTACGTGGTTCAGTTCTCGATGAGAGAAGCTACGTCCACGGCCGTCGCAGGTAAAATTCCACTATGTTCTGAATAGTTTACAAGCTGCTCCCTAATCACCCTTTTATAGCTAGGGTATTAGTTCGATCCGCGTAGTTGGGGTTCTGACGATTCGATCACTTAAGCGAATTCGACCGGGTCTGAAAATTAGACTCCACATAACCTAACATGTGACACGAAACCTACAACTAGTGAAAGGGAATATACTGCAAAAAGAAGATTGATGCTGGCAAAGAGATTGCCACTAGCTTCAATCACTCAATGGGACCTTCGGTGAATCGGTAGTGTCTAACATCTGCCTTCTAATGAGACTTCCTATCCTAGATGTCGAAAATTTTTTAGTCTCATATACAAATTATATGGATCCATGTCAAACTGATTTACAGTTAGATTCTACATGTAAATTTTCTAGTTTACGATTCTAACTGAAGTTTTTAGTGCCCATAATTGTTTATCAAGTGCTTGCACAGGATTCAGTTGCTGGTGTTGAAATTTCGTAATAGACTTTCTGGTCGGACTAGTTGGACTAAAAAGATCAAATTAGTTCAGAAGATTAAAATGCGCTTGTTTGGTTGCTCCACTATTCATATACATGAATAACTGCAAAAAGTTGCGTGTCAAATCATCAAATATAACACACAACTATACATATAAAAAGCCCAAATATTGCAGCGTTTATAAACGAAATTATAGCGAAGAACAAATGTCACCAACTTTCCTAAAGCATAAACACCACATAAATGAATCCTTAGACTAAGCCGAGAAGCCTTTAACACTTTTCTCAAAGAGAAACCAAATTATTAGCACCTTTTTACAAAGAGACATCAAATCATATTCCAGAAGAAATTTAGTAGTTAAATATCCCAAATGCAGTCACGATGGCCTTTTGCAATGTTTAGTTCCTTTTCTTTTATCTCAAATCTTTTAGATTTTTCCTTAGGTTTTTTGAAAACTTAAAAAAACTTTCACCGGTATATGCTAACTTAGGTTATACATAGTATAGCTTGATTAGTTTGTTTAGAGTCTGAAACAAAAACAAAAACAATATCAAATAAACAATCTACATGTTCTTCAGGATGTGTTACCCTTCTATGAAGAATGTATTATCCTTGTAGGAATTCCGTTCCATTAATGCATTAAACTTCTAGATGGTAACAGAGCAATTCTTGAGCTTAGACCCCATTTTTAACTAACATGCTTCCCAAAATCATGCATAATAAATCTGAAGATGCGTATGTTGGTTTTATGCTTCCCATATTCATGCAAAATAATTCTAAAGACGCATCTCAAGATGCATATGTTAATTGTATGCTTCCCAAATCCATGCATAATAACTCTGAAGTTGCATAGGTAATATTGTATGGATTAAGCCCAAACAAATTAGTTATCCCTTTAAATCCGTATACGTGCAAGGGGACACGGAAGAGTACTTTAATATAGTACACCATACTTCTTAAAAAAAATTAAAATTCAAGTCAATTTACTCCAATATCGTACTAAAAAAATCAATTCACTGGGAAAGAAAGATGGAGGGGTTCCGCTGCAACCTTTTACACTATTAGACATAAACTTTCAATTACATGATAAAAAAAAACAAGAACGTTATCCTCTTTTCTTTGGTGTAGCCCTCACAATTAGCGTGATAATACGTCATGCCTTTTTTATTTACAATATACCCAATGAAAAGTAGTAGGCAAATTTAGCGTGAGCATGATCATGTACCATGTCCCTTACACCCCTATCTTTTTCCTAACTTGTAAACAGACTCAACATCGTTGTCTTTCTCCAAATGTGCACATTGATCAACTAACCGCTTAACTTTCATTGGAAATGGGGAATAAATGCAAAGTACGTAAGCGAAGATAAATACTAGATTTAGAATGAATCATAATCGTTTTAATATTAACTTATGATTGGGGAATGAACTCATTGTCAAAATATAAAGGTGGGAGTTCAAACCACATTCAGACTCTGCGCTTCTATAGGCACGTCCTCCTTCGCACCCCCCCCCCCGGCGCAACCCCCAAAAAAATAAAGTTCTTTTATGCAATCTGAGTATACTGCCAAGTGCTTGTGCCAGATCCTGCAAATAAATCAACTCCAGGTCTCGAGCCTAAACTGGACCCAAGAGTAATTGCATAATTCACAGTTGCAAAAGAGGAGTAACCGCTCGTCCAGAGTACTCTTAAAACGCACGAGGTAATCATGGCAAGCTTCTTAGCTAGTCTGATCTTTATCTTAACATGAATAGACGCTCATCTTTCGGCCTTATAACCAGTAATATATGAAAAATTAAGCACATTAATACTACTTCCCGTAAAATGAAAACAAATATAAAGCAATAAACGCGAAAACGACGACTGAAACCTAAAAAGAGTTCCTACCCAACGAACGCTATACTGTTCTGCCACGCAAACAACAAGCATACAATAGGAAACACCAAAATGCAATTTGAAGTATTACAATCATATTCCACAATGATTCATTGCATAATGAAATATTATTTTGCCGGAATAAATGTCATCATGTCGACAAGAATCTCTATGGGTTCATTTGTTAACACGAAGCTGCAACCACTGAAATACGGTATACTGCCAAAAAAAGACTGCTGCCGGCCTCAATTAGTCCATGGAAAGTTTAGTGGTGTCCAGCATCTGCCTTTTTATGAGACTTCGCCTTTGCCTGAAAGAGAAAGAGTAAGTACCAAGTTAACTTACAAGTATGAAGAAAGTAAAGAAAAAGGTTTAATATCACAGTGCTCAGTCCAGGTAACCATCAAGCACCAGGTTAGCTTACAATATGCCGATCATAAATATCAGACTGAGTACGTGTAATTCATTTTTTACGGCATGTCTAATATTATTTAAATCTTTGGGTCTAAATTCTATAGGCCTGTCCATATTCACAGTATACAACCATCCATCCATCCATTTATATATAGTGGTCATAAATGAGAGGGGCAGAATAACAATCTTCCAATTCTAAACTTCTGAACTTTAGGATTCTTCAAGGACTCATGAGATTCAAATTTGCTTATTTAAAAAACTCCTAGAAAAAAAACCAATTAGAACATATCAACATCTTAACTGTTACATCAACTCTCCTACATTGCTATTTATTAGCAAAGCAATTTGCTTAAAACTATGCTTAGAAAAGTAATAGTTCTGGCTCCTCTTGCTTTTGGACACCACAAACAGGCGGGTAAATAGAATATGTTTCAACGCATTAGTCAAATCACGCTACCACCAGCAGATGTCAATCACATAAAATGAAGTTAACAAATAATAAGAGAGATTTTTCACCCTATTGAAGGATAGTAGAACCTTTTATTTTATATTTTGATTTCTTTATGTGTCACCACATTCTATCTTCAGGCACAAGTTCCTTAAACTATATCAATGCCGAAACATGCAAAATGAGAAAGAAAAAGAAAAGAAAAAAAGAAAACAATAAGCTCATAGCTCCAAGCTTTTGAATATTTAAAAAAGTTAATATCTAATGCCAAGTTGGGTGTTAGGGAATAGTACGAGTCTTTTGATGGAGGAGTTTAATAATTTAGACAAATGAAGAAAACTAATGGCAAAGGGGAAAAGAAGATAAACAGAGACATTTACCGCAAAGAAACTGAACATTCACTCAATAACTCGCAAAACTTATTTTGGTGTGAGGAACCTTAGCTGGAACTATCAGTTATCAGGGAGGAGCCCTGAGTTCGACTCCTCAACTCGGCCAATTTTAGGAACTCACAAGGGAGCTCACAAGTAATACTCCCGGCTCATAACCGTGTAAGGGTCACCTGTGAGAAGTTTCTGCAGGAAGGCCAAAACCCAAGACCACAGTCTGAAGTCTGATACTACCAGCAAACTAAACCCCGAAGCCTGGGGCCCCTTACCCAGCCCGGCCCGAGGTGAACAGGTTAAGGTATTGCAATGCCTAATAAATCGGAAATTGGGAATAGGTGTGCTATAGACATGGATCGACCCTTGGCCTTGTAACCCAGGGTGCCAAGTCCCAACGACTAGGCTATTTGATCCTCCCTGATAACTGACAGTCCAACCGTTTTAAATTACATCTTACAAGCTTTTGAAAGAAAACTTGTTTTCAAGTACTCAAAAGAATGTAGTTCCCTAAATAATCCAAATACTTATTTTTTACTTTTCAACTCTACTATTAACCATCATGTGTACAATAATGATACGTAACCGGCATTTTATATCTTTGCAAGTAGATCCCAAAAATTATCTCTTAAGCTCTAATTTCAAGTCAAATCAGATACAAAGCCAACATATTCTACCTTAAGTATAAAACTGACATTTATTCTTTTGCTCAAAATATCAAGTTCTGGCCTCAGAATTTGAAGCAATTCATAAAAATTGCGCCCATTGGTGATGAAATAGCTTTCACAGCTTCACTAGAAACACATTCTTCATTCCAATTCTGAGGAATACTAAATTCAAATCTTTACATTAAATTGATGTCCCATCAAAAGGTGCAGAAAACAGTCTAGAACATAAAACATAGTCAATAGATACCAGTTATTACACAATTCTACAAACCCATGCATTTACACCTAACATTATTAAATAAAAGGGATGCAACAATTCAAGCCTACCAATTTCTCAAGCAAAAGATGGTTTGGCTAATGACAAATACTCCTAAACAACATGACATGCAAAAGTTTAGGCATATTCAATGATATAAAGTTTCCATAATTTTCAAACAACATCGGTCCAAAGTATATGAACGACAAAATTTGTAGGGATATTTTGTAACCTTCACTTTGATGTGCACACAAGCACAGCAGAGCAATTGAGCTCTATCATGGACTCCAAATGTTACAAACAAAGTCCCCACGTTCACCGATCAAAATTCCATTTTTATCTCTTTGACAATAATCAGGAGACGACACTAGTCACTGAAGCCTAAACCTGATTTCAAATATGAAGAAAAGAAATAATCTAGCTAGAGCATATTTTGGCAGTGAAAACAAGGCCATAATTTAGAATTCAGTATTTTGAAAATCTTAATATTTGCTTTCCTCCCATTATCCCTTCTCTTAGGAAGCTATCTCGTATCGCGTTAGGCTCAGGAGTTAAAATAAGACTCTTTAGGATTATCCATCCATGCAAATAATTACACAAAAATAAATATATTTTTGCATACACAACCTAAGAGGATTTGATTTAAGACAGTGTTCTGGATATTGACTCTTTAATACCTTCTACAATCCCATTGCCCAAAGGAAACATGAAAATTATTGCCAACATCTCTATTGAGAAACTCTTGAAACGCTTGTGCAATTTTACAACAAAATAGTGTCCAGATAACTTTTGCGTTTTCACTATACCAGGTATATATTGTGTTAGATATTGAATCTTACTTCACAGATAACATTCACAGTTGTTTCTTGCTGTAGACTGGAAATTAAATTAGAGATCTTGCAACTGATCCAAACAAATTGTATCAGCCTTGAAATCATCAAATTGAACCATAACCACTGAATTTTCATAGTTAGATATTAAAAGAAAGGCTTTTCTGCACTTCAATACCCCAAAGTTTCACCCATTTTAATTTTGATGCCCTGGAGTTCTACTTTGATAATTTAATACCCTAAAGTTTTCAAATTGATGTTAATTTGACAATTTGATACCTCAAAGCCCTAATTTTGTTCCTCACTTTCTCCAAAATGACATCTTTAACAGATCTAATAAATATCCAGCCGAAAGTTAAAGAGAGAGATCCAGTACCTTGAGATAAGAGAGCTTGAAGCTACCATAGACGACCCCAAAGGTCACGGCAGAAGCACGTGCTACCTAAATTTTCAGAAACGAAGAATACAAATCAACAGATCTACGCTTTAGATCTAAGGATAAAAAAACCGCGAAAAATCACAAAAAAAATAGAGGGGAATGAAAGGGAGAAAGGGCTTACGAAAGCTAGGGTGCTGACACCAGAGTACGGTCCTGGAACTGGAGCCATGGATCAAAAGCAGCAGCTGCAATGGTAGAAAAAGAAGAAGAAAGACTCCTGGCCGCCGAAATAAAAACCCTAGAAATTGGTTCTTAGTGTCTTATTTTGATGCGTCGAAAGTGGGTGGGAATATGTAAAAAAAAGAATTAAGGGTTTTATTTGAAATTAGTCCCGCACATCTTTCATATTTGGCAATTGATTCCCCAAATCTTTATATTTTGAAATTAATCCCTCAAATCTTTTACTTGTTCTGAGATTACTACCCCAAATATTTCAACTTTCAACCTGGGGCTTAATTGAAAATCTAAAGATTTGGGGAACTAATTTTAGAATCGGAAAGATGTGGGGGATTGATTTTGAAAATACCTGAAGTTTAATTTTGTTTCTCTTTCCTCTTTTTTTTTTTTACTCAGGTTAACTTGGGGGTTATTTGGTTCCATTTCTATAAAGAATATATAAGATTAGGAAAGTGGTGTTTTTTGGATTCCCTCTTAATTTATAAATATTTTAAGAATAAATTTTTATTGTCGTAAAATTATATGATTTTCTATTTTTTGGTCTTTCTATGTTTGGTTTATAACATAGAAATATAGATTCCAAATTAATAGAAACCCTAATTCCAATTCTTTTGTTTGGTTTGGAATGAGAAATTTTATGGATAAATGAACACAATAGGTAAACTTAACAAAATTTGCATAAAACTTGAGTTAGGGTTATCTTACTCGTTTGCCAAAATTACCAACTGAAAAACATCAGGCGTCTAACGGCTAGTTCAAAGGCCTTAGAGCTTATAAATATGGATTGAACCCCCATGGTGCAAATACATCTCTCATTCCCGTCATTATATCAAATTCTCATTATTTGTAATTTTCATCTCCTCCATCAATATGATATCAAAAGAATACCCTCAAAAACATGAAGTTTGGTGACATTGCAATCTCCAAACACCCACAAAAGTATGCAAGAATGGGGAAAATAAGGGGAGGTATTATTGGGGTGTACAAAATACACAAATAAAAAATATAATTTTTTTGAATAGGCTCATGAAGGAGGAGAAATAAGCAACCAAGAAACTAATTTGTCAAAAAAAACAAGTTTGGAGATGAATATTTTTTGAAATCGAAGAGGTTGAAGAAAGATTTGAAGCTTCTTAAAAAATGACTCTTAACTTGAAAATATCTGCAATTTTAGTAGTGATATTTTATATTATTTTAATTATTATAAACCTTATGTCATGTACTTGTAAAAACTATTGATATTGTAATGGAAAAAAATTGGAATTTGAGTATAAAGGAAACTATCAATACAATTTCAGTGATATTGTATGGCTCAGAAGTAGGTCATTTTATCGAAATCGATTGCCTCACCTATAACTTACAGATTTATTGTAGTTTGCAATCTAATGATGGATTACCTCGCCTAGATACAATGTAGGTTGTATTCTCATCACAAATTGACTCATCTGAACATAAACACTGTAAGTTAAATTGCATTCTCAGTAAAAGACCATCACCATTACCAAATATCATATAAAACAAGGATCCAGCATTTGAAACACCCATAGAACTAAGCTAGAGTTCACAACTGAACAGAAAGCAATAGCAAAGATAGCAGCAGTAGAGAACCAACCAAAACCCAACAAGCTGCACTCACAATAGATATATAAACAAAACCAAAGATAGCAACAACAGAGAACCAACAAAAACCCAAAAAGGGGCAGAAAGCTCCATCAAATTCAAACACATAGCACTAATGAGGAGCTCACAAATAAACAACAAGCAACATCAAAGTTAGTAATAGCAGAGAACTAACTGAAACCCAGTAGAAAACAAAAAGCTCCAACATGTAAAACGCAAAGAACTAATGATGAGCTCACAAATAAACAGCAACAATAGCAAAGTTAGCACCAGCAGAGAACCAACAAAAACCCAACAAGAAGCACAAAGCTCCATCAATATCAATCCCACATAACTGATCTAACTCGCAAATAAACAACAAGCAACATCTTAGTTAGCAACAGCAAAGAACCAACCGAAACCTAAGAAGGAACAGAAAGCTTCAGCATGTACCAAAACCCACATAACCGAGCAAGTAAAAAACCCAACAAGGAGCAAAAAACTCCATCAATATCAATCCTACATAACTGATCTAACTCACAAATAAACAACAAGCAACATATTAGTTAGTAGCAATAGAGAACCAACCGAAACACAAGAAGGAGCAAAATGTTTCCCGCATGTAAAAGACCCACATGATCGAGCAAGTAAAAAACCCAACAAGGAGCAAAAAAGCTCCATCGAAGAAAGCACCCATAGAATCGATCATTAAATTATCATGATGCACAAATGGGCTCAGATATTGTATATATTTAGCCTTAATCAATGCATTAACTTATCCCTTCCAAGTGCAATATAGATTGCATTCTTACTAAGGAATGTCTTACCTAAATATTGTAATTACAATGTAGGTTGCATTGTCTTCAAAGATTGCCTTACCTGAGTATTGCAGTTAGAATATAGTTTGTATTTTCAGAATAATAGTCTCATCATAGCCCAAATACAGTAAGGAGCAAAGAAACACATATCCGAGCATGTTTAAAAGCTGAAATTATGAAGTCATTGGTCATTGCCATTAATGTTTCCCTACATCAAATGTAAAACGATCTATCATCATGCATTAGTACCAAGTTATAATACAACACGAGAACAAGTTATAGTCAAAAATGATACCAATTCATCAATTACATGTCATAATAAGTTGAAGTCAAGAATGCTAAAAGATTGTTTACATAACGTCATAGATTGTAACACATAAAGTTTACAAATAGCAAAGAATATGTGCGTAATGCATACTTGTGCACAAACAAAATTATTCACCAAATTAGTTAACAGACCAACCTTGACCTTTAACCAGATTGGTGATGTACCTATTCTGAGCTTTCTTGGTTTTTATAAAAAAACCTTCTACCCTCATGTTCATTGTCATACTAATAATCTAACACCTTGTCGAGAAATTCATCAGAATATTCATTGCTATGATCCTTCAAAGCTACAGCCAACTGCTCAGTCTAATGAATTATTTGTTGAATCCTAATTGACTGAGACATTGAATCAACAAAGGAACACATCAATTTATCATCATGACTTGATTTCCTAGGTTTTTTGTTTGAGGATGGCTTCAAGTTGTTTTTACTTTAAGATTTATGGTTAGTGGGTTCAGTTTGATTGTTAGCATCAGATTGAGGTTCAGTTTCACTATCGTCTGGAATCACACCATCATGATCAGATATGGACCTACTAGACCCAATGTTCTTGTACACAGGTCTAGTAAATTCATCCTAGCTTGGTTATCACCCATGATCACTTGTAAACTCTTGAAGTGAAGAAGAAGCTTGTTTATGTATGCTTTGAGCCTAGAATTATTTTTATCCTGCAGGAACAAATGATCATAAGACTTATAGGATTACATACAAATATGTGCACCAAATGTATAATTACTAATGGCATTATTGATTCTAGAAGTGAATATATCTAAGACCTTGTTTTCATTGTCTCATCATCTAGGGTAATAGTTTTAGTTTTGTCACACCCCATCTAGCACCACTTATGTCAAGACAAGCCTTTTCATGTCATGGAATTAGTTTCTCAAGCATTTCAAATGATTAATCACATGAACATGAGTGAAATCAGACCTGAATTGCTGTTTATTTTCATAGCTGCCATTTTATAAGCTTCTGCCTTAAAGTATTAATCTGACTTAAACCCATCTAATGCTAATTCTGCAAGATTAGATATAAGCACATCATCATGCCCTGGAAGCCAAAACTTGTTAGACACACTCCTTGAGTTCAATCTTGTCACACAGACCTTTTTGTTATGTGCTAATTTCTTTCCTTTTTTCATAGGTGAAGTATCTTCCCCACTATAAATTTCATGAAATTTCTTTCCTACCAGAATCACCAGTGGTTAGTGAAAAGTAATGAGGACCGCTACTTTGAGAACTATATGTGCGTAAAAGCAAACCTTGTGTACTATTTAACATGCTCATGTATGAAACTGGTTGTTGGGTCATTCCACTATAATTGCCATCGTATGGTGGGAATGGTGAGAAAGTATGAGGAGGTAAAGTGAAAGGTTGAGGATGATAAGACATGAAGTTCATGTTAATGACAGCTGAAGTATTTGGCATTGCATTTGAAGGAGATGGAGCATTTTGTTTTTCTACCACGCTCTTAGTGTCATGCCCTGGGCTCACGGGCCCGTTGACGCGTGCAAGCTGTGAGATCCACCAAGAAAAACTCGATGTTGGCTTAAATCCACCGCCTAAATACTAGCACTAGTTGTTCTTGGGCATTGGGCTTCTCTATTTAAGCCACTA
>BQKN01065410.1:746987-772980 GCA_022839385.1 Asparagus kiusianus
TTACTTCTAGATGCATATCCGAAAAATATACCAATGTCTACAATTTTACCTTTCTCACCACCACCAAAGGAGACATTGCCCCCTTCAATCCTTGATAGGGTTGCAAATAGTTCCTTGTTGCTCGTCATGTGATATGAGCAACCACTATTAATGTACCACAACTCCTTACGTCTTGTACGAGACGTTCCCTACATATGAAGAAGTTGTAGAACATTTAGGTACCTAAACTTTGGGTCCTTGAATATTAGTATTTTTGGTACCTTTAGGTACCCACATTAACTCATAGTGATCAATATTATTTTTTATCCTACAATGGGTAGAGATATGACCATATTTCATGCGATATGTGCACAAAAACCTTTTCTTGTATGTAGGAGCATGAGATTGATGTTACCATTTCCTATCACATGATGATAACTAGAGTAAGCATGATTAGATTTAATTCTATTATTTTTAATTTCTAATCTCTCAATTTTAGATCTTAGTTGTTTGTTTTCAAAGTCTAGATCTCCTATCATTTTTTCTTTTTGAGCAAGAGAGGATTTTAGTTGATCAATCTTAGTGTCACAAGAAGCATGTAATTTTTTGAATGAGGAATATACTTTTGCAAATATTTTAAATTCAAAATTTAATTCTTCTAAAGCCGCTCATAGTTCACATTGCATATAAAGAGATTCACTTTTGGTTTCGGATTGTACCTCATCTTCATGAGCCATGAAACAAATGTTTGGGTAATGAAGAGCAATCTTGGCGCCCTCATCATCGCTATCCAAATCACTTGGTTCAGATTCATTCCAACCGGCATACATAGCCTTCTTCTTCTTGTACTTCAAATACGTCTCCTTAAGCTTGGGACAATCCTTGGCTAAGTGTCCCAGTTCGTTGCATTCGAAGCATTTACCTATACGAGAAGGAAATTTATTGTTAGATTGATTCTTAAAATTTTTATTCATTTTGATTAATTTTGATATCCTTCTAGAGAGGTGTGCCACTTCTCTAGAGACATTAACTTCACTATCCGAGGAGGATGAATCATCAATTACTCTCTTGAGTGTAATAGACTTTGATTTTTAGGATGGCTCCTCGGTTGCTTTTGGGGTTGCTTCTTCCTTATCCTTGATCTTCTTTTCATGGACCTTGAGCTTGCCAATGAGACCATCAAGAGTGAGAGTTGAGAGATCATGAGCTTCCTCGATGGCCATGGCTTTAGGTTCCCAAGCCGGCGTCAAAGAGCGCAGAATCTTGTAATTCATCTCTTAATTTTTCAAGACCTTGTCAAGACCATGTAATTCATTTATAATGTTAGTGAATCGAGAAAACATAGAATCAGTAGATTCATTTGGAAGCATTTTAAAAAGTTCATAATCATGCATGAGTCCACTAATTTTAGACTCCTTTACTTGAGGGGTTCCTTCATGAGTGATGTATAACTTCTCCCAAATTTCGTGCGTGGTTGCACACATAGAAACTCTCTTGTATTCATTGGGGGTAAGACCATAAATTAGTGCATTCATGACCTTAATACTAAGGTTAGCTAGGTTCCTCTCATCCTCAGTCATTTCACTACTAGGCTTCTTGACATATTTTTTTTGATGATGTCCAGGATATCATGGTCAATGCATTATAAATAAATCCTCATACTAGCTTTCCAATAGGCAAAGTTACTACCAGTGAAATGGGGTGGCCTAGTGGTGGACTGTCCTTCTAACATATGCATATTCATTGAAGCCTCCATTTAGATCTTTTCTCTAAGGGGTTTAAGCCTAACAAAAGTAGAGACCTTGCTCTGATACCAATTGAAAGGCCCTAGGGGGGATGAATAGGGTTAAAGGATAAAGAAAAAGTAATTAAAATATTTTTCAATAAACCACAAACAATTATGAAGAGCAATAACAATAAAAGAGAGTAAGGGTTAGAAATAGTTAGTTAATTGACGACGTACTGTATGTTCACGAGGTTCGGTCCTCTGACCTACGTCCCCGCTCCCCACTCTTGAGGAGAAATCCACTAACACACCCGGTTTGGAAGCCGGAACTTCTCTGCACAACGATCTCCACCGAGATCTTACAATCACATAGTAGATCTCCTCGAGATCAAGCTCACAACAGTTATAAATAGAGGAAAAACTCTCTCTTACAGCAGCCCTATGGCAAGAGAAAGAGATTACAAGTGAAGCTTGGGATGTGAGATTTGAAAGTGTGAAAATAAAAGAAAGTTGAAGCTCTTTTGAACAAGAAACACAAACTCAAGAGATTTTTCAATGCTTTCTTGGTTTTTGAAGTTAATGGGGTTGGTGGGTATTTATAAGAAGTGAAGATGATAGCCAAGCGCCAAAGAAACAGAAAAATCCTCCAAAAACCAAGAAACAAGATTCTGCATAGAACTAGCCGTTGGAGCTTATCAGTCGACTGATGAGCTGACCTTTATAGGTAATTTTTAGCTCGCCAGCCGACTGATAGGATCATCAGTCGATTGATGAGATCATTAGTCGACTGGTCAGTCAACCAAATAAGAAGCAGAAACATTTGGTAATTCTGGCATGTTTCATCAGTCGCTTGATCTCAAGCATCAGTCGACCGATTATAGTTTTTCAGCCAGTATATGTTTTAAAAATGAGTTTCAAATATCTTTTAAAAATAGTAAATAAATTCTAAAAAATATAAAACTTTAGAAATAGTTTATAAACATAATAACAAACTTGTTTGAAAAGGAATTTTGTAAAAAGGTCCTCGTATTTGTGAAAATCATTGTTTTAGCAAAAATATCAAAATACGAGTATTGAAACTGTGTAAGTGTATTATCCCAAGAGCTTCAAATGTAATCAACAAGCTACTTATCTACATTAAGTACTAGAGAGAAAATAAAATAGCAAATATCTCTCACATATAAGTACATGACTTAAGTCTTGATATTTGCTTCTACGTTGATGAAGCTTATCATGTATGTATTGCTCTTAGAAAGCTTTACTTCATCACTTTGCTTCCACCTCCTTAGATATCATCATTGTAGCTCATATTCCATCCAATCCTCCAATGATGGTGCTAATGAATTATAATCTACAATATAGCTTAATAAATAATTAGCACTAATAATGGTGTTTGTGAATCATCATAAAAACAAAAAGGCTATCAATCTTCCCCTTTTTGATGATGACAAACAACCATTATTCAAGAACAAATAAAATTGATTATTTGGCTTATAGATAATTGCTCCCCCTATCTATAAGGCTCCCCCTAACTATGTGCAAAAATAAGGAGATTTTTCTCCCCCTTTGTCACCATAAAGAATGGGGTAAAAAAATATAATATGCATGCAAAAACCTACACAATGCATCTCAAGTGTTGGCCTACCCATGTCACATTCCTCAAGCGTTCGGAATTATTTCCTCTCACTAGGCTTTACTACCAACCCTACTTCTCTTGGAATTGACCCCGGTCTCTCATCTCTATACTCCTCTTGGTACCCATGTGTGCTTAAGCATGGCATGTCATTGAGCGCATAAAGGAAAATAGTAGGATATGAAAATGACAATCAAAATAAACAAACAAACAAAGTCAAAGAATGCACAAGCCCAAACCATTTCTTATGCGATAAAAATCTTCTTCACTAAGAGGCTTGGCAAAGATGTCCGCTAATTGAGATTTAGTATCAATATAAATAAGGGATACATCTTTCCGCTCTACATGGTCACATAAGAAATGATGGCGTACATCTATATACTTGGTTCTAGAATGCAAAATAGAATTTTTTTTAAAATATTGATAGCACTAGTATTATCACATAAAAATTTTGTATGTTGAAAATGCAAATCGTAATCAACCAAATTTTGTTTCATCCATAAAAGTTATGCACAACACAAGCCGACGATAATGTATTCTGCTTCCGTAGTGGACAAGGAAATGCAATTTTGTTTCTTGGATACCCAAGAGATAAGAGAGTTACCCAAAAATTAACATGTACCACTCATACTCTTGCGATCTACCTTACAACCGGCAAAGTCGGCATCATAAAAATCATAAAGATCAAAAGAAGTGTTTTTGGATAAAACAAACCAAGATCTATTGTGCCATTAACATATTTGATAATTCTTTTAACCGCAATCAAATAAGACTTTTTCAGAAAAGCTTGAAAACATGCACATGCACAAACACTAAACATGATATCCGATCTACTAGCGGTAAGGTAAAGGAGACTACTTATTATACCTCGGTAAGCTTTTGGTCTACCTCCTCACCAGTAGCATCCGCATCAATCTTGATACTTGTACTCATGGGAGTTGGAGCATACTTGGAGCTCTCTAATCTGAATTTTTTTTACCAATTCACTAGCATATTTGCTTTAAGAAACGAAAATCCCATTCTTAGATTGCTTGATTTGGAGACAGAGAAAGACTGTAAGCTCTCCCATCATGCTCATCTCAAATTGGTCTTGCATAACTTTTGAAAAATCCTTGCACAAAGATTCATTAGTGGCACCAAAAATGATATCATCAACATAAATTTGAACTAAAAGGAAATTATTTTTTCGTTTTCCAACAAAAAGAGTATTATTAATTTTTCCTTTAGAAAAACTATTTTTAAGTAGAAAACTAGTGAGGTGAGCATACCAAGCTCTAGGAGCTTGTTTTAACCCATATAAAGTCTTTTGGATACGATAAACATAATTAGGAAAAGAATGATCCATAAAACTGGGGGTTGCTCAACATATATTTCCTCCTCTATAAAACCATTTAAAAAAGCACTTTTAACATCCATTTGAAATAGTTTAAAATCTTTAAAACTAGCAAAGGCTAAAAACATCATAATAAATTCTAATCTTGCAACCGGTGCAAAATTTTTATCATAGTCTACGCCCTCCTCTTGATT
Source organism: Asparagus kiusianus (assembly GCA_022839385.1). NCBI lineage: Eukaryota > Viridiplantae > Streptophyta > Magnoliopsida > Asparagales > Asparagaceae > Asparagus > Asparagus kiusianus. Next base: position 751,853 of record BQKN01065410.1, read on the forward strand.
GTATCCTTGGGCCACTAAACAATCTTTATTTCTAGTCACTTTGCCATGTTCATCAAGTTTGTTTCTAAAAACTCATTTAGTTCCAATATCATGAACATTATTAGGTCTAGGAACTAATTTCCAAATATTATTTCTTTAAAAATTGTTTAGTTCATCATGCATTGCTAAAACCCAAAACTTATCTTTTAAAGCATCATTAATCTTTTTAGGTTCTATTTAGGATGAGAAGACTACATTACCACATTCGCTCATTGCTTTTGTGTGAGTAAAAATACCTTTGGATGGACTTGCTATAATTTGGTCCTTAGGATGATTCGGTGCAAATTTCCAACTCTTGGGGAGTTCTTCTTTAATTTGTTCATTTTAGCTTTCCCCATCATTTGGTGCTTCCGTTGAGGGTTTATCATTTAGTTGCAAGAGCTCCATTTCTCCCTCAATCTCATCATCATCATCCCTAGGCAAACCATATTGCAAACCAATATTAGATTCATCAAAAGTAATATTCATAGACACTTTAATAACGAGTGTTCGCTTGTTGAAAACCCTATAAGCCTTATTTCTAGATGCATATCCTAAAAATATACCAATGCCTACAATTTTACCTTTCTCACCACCACCAAAGGAGACATTACCTCCTTCAATCTTTGATAGGATTGTAAATAGTTCGTTGTTGCCCATCATATGATGTGAGCAACCACTATCAAGCTACCACAACTCCTTAGGTCTTGTGAGAGACGTTCCCTACATATGAAGAAGTTGTAGAACCTTTAGGTACCCAAACTTTGGATCCTTGAATGTTAGTATTTTTGGTACCCTTAGGTACCCACATTAACTCATAATGATCAATATTATTTTTTATCCTACAATGAGTAGAGATATGACCATATTTCATGCAATATGTGCACAAAAACCTTTTCTTGTATGTAGGAGCATGAGATTGATGATACTATTTCCTATCAATATGATGATGACTAGAGTAAGCATGATTAGATTTAATTTTATTATTTTCAATTTCTAATCTCTCAATTTTAGATCTTAGTTATTTGTTTTCAAAGTCTAGATTTCCTATCATTTCTTCTTTTAGAGCAAGAGAGGATTTTAGTTGCTCAATCTTAGAGTCATAAGAAACATGTAATTTTTTGAATGTGGAATATTCTTTTGCTATTCTTTTAAATTCCAAATTTAATTCTTCTAAAGCCACTCCTAGTTCACATTGCATATAAAGGGATTCAATTTCGGTTTCGGATTGCACCTCATCATCATGAGCCATGAAACAAATGTTTGGGTCATGAAGAGCAATCTTGGCGCCCTCATCATCGCTATCCGAATATCTTAGTTCAGATTCATCCCAACCAGCATACATAGCCTTCTTTTTCTTGTACTTTAAATACTTCTTCTTAAGCTTAGGACAATTCTTGGTTAAGTGTTCCGGTTCGTTGCATTCAAAGCATTTACCTTTACGAGAAGGAAATTTGTTGTTAGATCGATTCTTAAAATTTTTATTCATTTTGATTATTTTTGATATCCTTCTAGAAAGGTGTGCCACTTCTCTAGAGACATCAATTTTACTACCGGGGAGGATGAATCATCAATTGCTCCCTTGAGTGCAATAGACTTTGATTTTTAGGGTGGCTCCTCGGTTGCTTTTAAGGTTGCTTCTTCCTTCTCTTTGATCATCTTTTCATGGACCTTTCTTCCTTCTATTTGATCATCTTTTCGTGGACCTTGAGCTTGCCAATGAGACCATCAAGAGTGAGAGTTGAGAGGTCATGAGCTTCTTCGATGGCCATGGCTTTAGGTTCTCAAGCCAGCGTCAAAGAGCGAAGAATCTTGTAATTCATCTCTTGATTTTCCAAGACCTTGTCAAGACCATGTAATTCATTTATAATGTTAGTGAATCGAGAAAACATAGAATCGATAGATTCATTTGAAAGCATTTTAAAAAGTTCATAATCATGCATGGGTCCACTAATCTTGGACTCCTTTACTTGGGGGTTCCTTCATGAGTGATGCATAACTTCTCCTAAATTTTGTGTGCGGTTGCACACGTAGAAACTCTCTTATATTCATTGAGGATAAGACCGCAAATTAGTGCATTCATGGCCTTAATATTAAGGTTAGCTAGGTTCCTCTCATCCTCGGTCATTTCACTACTAGGCTTCTTGACATATTTTTTCCACGATGTCTAGGATATCAAGGTCAATGCTTTGTAAATAAATCCTCATACTAGCTTTCCAATAGGCAAAGTTACTACCGGTGAAAAGGGGTGGCCTAGTGGTGGATTGTCCTTTTAACATATGCATATTCATTGAAGCATCCATTTAGATCTTTTCTCTAAGGGGTTTAAACCTAACAAAAATAAAGACCTTACTCTGATACCAATTGAGAGACCCGGGGGGGGGGGGGGGGGGGCGGGATGAATAAGGTTAAAGGATAAAGAAAAAGCAATTAAAAGATTTTCCAATAAACCACAAATAATTATGAAGAGCAATAACAATAAAAGAGAGTAAGAGTTAGAAATAGTTAGCCAATTAATGACGTACGGTATGTTCACGAGGTTTGGTCCTATGACCTATGTCCCTGTTCCCCACTCTCGAGGAGAAATCCACTAACACACCCGGTTTGGAAGCCAGAACTTCTCTTCATAACGATCTCCACCGAGATCTTACAACCACTCAGTAGATCTCCACGAGATCAAGCTCACAACAGTTATAAATAGAGGAAAAACTCTCTCTTACAGCAGCCCTATGGCAAGAGGAAGAGATTACAAGTGAAGCTTGGAATGTGAGATTTGAAAGTGTGAAAATAAATGAAAATTGAAGCTCTTTTAAACAAGAAACACAAACTCAAGAGATTTTTCAATGCTTTCTTGGTTTCTGAAGTTAATGGGATTGGTGGGTATTTATAAGAAGTGAAGATGACAGGCAAGCCCTAAAGAAACAGACAAACTCCCCCAAAAGTTGAGAAATAGGATTTTGCATAGAACTAGCCGTTAGAGGCTTATCAGTCGACTGACGGGTTTCAAGTTGACTGACGAGTTTCATCAGTCGACTGATTAGCTAACCTTTATAGGTAATTTTTAGCTCGTTAGTCGACTGACAGGATCATCAGTCGACTGGCCAGTCGACCAAATAAGAAGTAGAAACTTTTGGCAATTATGGCATGTTTCATCAGTCGACTGATCTCAAGCATCAGTCGACCGATTATAGTTTTTCAGCCAGTATAAGTTTTAAAAACGAGTTTCAAATGTCTTTTAAAAATAGTAAATAAATTCTAAAAAATGTAAAACTTTGGAAATAGTTTATAAACATAATAACAAACTTGTTTGAAAAGGAATTTTGTAAAAAGGTCCTCGTATTTGTGAAAATTATTGTTTTAGCAAAAATATCAAAATACGAGTATTAAAACTTTGTAAGTATGTTATCCCAAGAGCTTCAAATGTAATCAACAAACTACTTGCATGCATTAAGTACTAGAGAGAAAATAAAATAGTAAATATCCCTCACATATAAGTATATGGCTTAAGTCTTGATATTTACTTCTATGTTGATGAAGCTTATCATGTATGTAGTGCTCTTAGAAAGCTTTACTTCATCACTTTGCTTCCACCTCCTTAGATAACATCATTGTAGCTCATATTCCATCTAATCCTTCAATGATGATGATAATGAATTGTAATCTACAATATAGCTCAATAAACAATTAGCACCAATAATAGTGTTTGTGAATCATCATCAAAACAAAAGCGCTAACACAACACTCGCTTCTCCTCCTCATCGTGTAGATGCTTCTTAAGCATAGAAACATAGAAAACATCGTGTATGCTCGACATTGAGGACAGACCAGTGTACCTTGGGGCAAGCTTGCCCCGTCTTCCAAATTGCTATACACCCTTCATTGGTAATACTTTTAACAAAACATAATATCCAACCTAGAATTCTAATGGTTGTCACCTTCGGTCTGCATAACATTTCTGACTACTTTGCGCTGCAAGAATGCACTCTCGAATGACTGCTACCTTCTCCATAGTCTGTTTAACAAGCTTCAGTCCAAGCAATAGACTGTCTTCGGGGTATGCCCACTAAATAGGTGATTTGCAAGGCCTCCCATACAATGCTTCATACAGTGTCATACCAATAGTCCCTTTATAGCTATTATTATAGGCAAACTCAATCAATGGGATGTGATCCTCCCAACTACCCTAAAAATCAATAATGCACGCCCTCAACATGTCCTCCAATATCTGGTTTACTTTCTCCGTCTGTCCATCCATCTGCAGGTGAAATATACTAGAGTAAGATAACTGGCTACCGAAAGAGTGCCTATTTCTTCTCCGAAAGCTTCTCTAGAGATGTGCTGACTTCGTCAACTGATCCACTATTACACAAACTGAATCGTTCCCCTTCTTTGATCTCAGCAATCCTACAATAAAGTCTATAGAAATATCTGCCTATTTCTTCTTCGGAATGGGTAAAGGCTATAGGGTTCCTACTGGCCTCTGATATTCTACCTTCACTTGCTAGCAGGTGAAACACTTACCACATACTCGGCAATCTCACCACGTATACCGCTCCACTAAAAGTGTCTCTTTAGGTCCTTATACATTTTCGTTGTGCTTGGATGCACTATGTACCTAGTACGATGCGCCTCATTAAATAAGTTCCTTCTTTAGTTGTGGATTTCCCGACATCACTAGTCGGCCTTTTATTCAAAATCCTCCATCTGCTCCAACGGTCCAATTAGCCTTGGGCTCTTTAGAAATCTCCCCTTTTAAGTTTAAATCCAAGTGTCCTCTAGCTGAGCTCTAACGACTCTATCACTCTAAGATGGTTGCACGAATAAAGCTACAAAAAATGCACTGTTCCCTCCTATCTCTAGTCTAAAGTCGAACTGGTTAAGTGTGTGGAGATCTCGATACAACGAACACCTCAAAGCCAAAATCCGATGACGACGCTTCCTGCTCAAAGCGTCTGTTATGACGTTCGCCTTCTCCGGATCGTACTGAATCGTGAACTCGTAATCCTTAATAAATTCAATCCATCTCCACTGTCTTTAATTTAGCTCTTCCTGAGAGAAGAGATACTTCAAACTCTGATGATATGTAAATAGCTCGAACTGCACTCCATGTAGGTAATTCTCCATGTCTTCAGTGTAAAAACTACCGCAGCTAGTTCCAAGTCACGTGTGGGATAATTTTGTTCATGCGTCCTCAACTGACGCGAAATATATGCTACCACTCTCTGGGTCTACATCAAAACACCTCCTAGACCCACTAACGATGCATCCGTGTAGATGACAAATGTCTTATCATTGCTCGGGATGATCAAAAATGGTGCTGTAGTTAACTTAGCCTTCAAAGTCTTAAAGTCCTCATGGCACTCCGTGCCCCAAATAAAAGGTATACCCTTCTTCGTAAGGCGTGTAAGCGGCGTGGCTATTGAGTTGTCAAGTAGGTGATCGACTCGACAAGAGCCATCTTATGCCTTGATATGATCCAGCGCATCCCTCTCGGCATCGAGCAAGTCATCGGCCATTAGCACCTCCCTCCTTATTTTAGGCTAGTTCGAGCAGCCTAACTCTAAGTCCTCCCCCACGACGCAGACAAATTTCTCTTTCCGGTCCTTTTGCAAGTCATGAAGGCTGGTTATAAGCTTGTACTTCCCCACCATTTGGAAATAGATTTGGGGTTCATTTTGGTTCACCTTCACAGTCACCAAGCGGCCCAAGACTCGCAAGAACGGTTTTATTGCTAACCAATGGCAAATCACCATGAACCCTACCAAATTTGTGATGGCATTTGGATTCATTTGGTCCGACGATACCCCTAGCACCGTGAAAACTTGCTAGAGGAAATGGTGTAGGGGCAGCCGCAGGCCATGTTCTAAATGCCTTAAATAAAGCGGACCCGATCCGGCCTATAATCATATACATCCTCCAACCTCGTTGGGTCCATCAGCTCATACTACTTGGGGATATCAAACCTCCCATGGAGCACCCTCTTCTGTACCTGGGTTACCTTGGAATGGATCTTTGCTAGAAGAGTTTGTCAGTTTACAGGATCTGATGCCATCATAAAAGGAGAAATGATCATCGGAAAGAGATGAGCAGGAAAACTTTGAGTTCTCTAAAAGAAATTTCAAAAGACAATAACCACCACCTTCATGACCCTGCTTCTATATATTCGCAACTAACTTTACAACTGCCAGAATTTGAATGGTCAGATCAAGCTTTGTCTAACGGCTAAGTTTAATTATCAGAATATGAAGCGACATCTCAAAGATCAAGGCGTAGCCCACTCACCTTGAATAACCCGCAATCTGCCAAGAAAAGTGGGGTTGTGGCAGTCAAAAGAATGTGTGGTGATGTTAGCCACGTAAAATCTAAAAAGACTTTTCAGTTCTCATTTAATGCACACCTACGTCCGTCCAAAGCTACTCTCGTTTCTCTCTGACATGGCCTAAGCCGACTCAAAGTGAAAGGGGCTAATTTTTTTGATGTTTTTAGTCGCTAGAGTACAACCCTTTTCCAGCAACGGACATGTGTCCCCCCTACATGAATCGCTCAAACCAGATTGATGGCCAGAACTACCAAGGAACTCGACTTAGCCAACCCACCTAGTCAACATCTCCTTATGTCAACTCGAAGGGAAATACTTGTCGATCCTTTTGTTGAAGGCGACTTCCTACGATTACACCCGACCAGTTATTCGATGCCTCGTGAGGTCGACTTAAAAGACATTACTTCTCGGCCAAGCTAAAGGACGAGTTCAGCCTTAAGCCTCTCCTACTGACAACGTGTCAACAGCGCATTTAATGCTTGGTAGGTGCCATCATTCCTCTAGCCCTGATAGTCTTCATGACTCATCGGACTACGTCGGCACCGCCCTACCCCCAATCACCTTGCATTTCATGTCGAGGTGACTTCTCCTCCACTCGTCGATCAGCATGTGTAAAGTAGGTGCTGATACAACCACCAGCCCATACTAATTTACTGCCATCTTTTGCTCGGTGAAATAAGGTTCTATCCCTTATACCACCAGTATAAATAGATGTACTATTCTAACATAGAGGACTCTCTAATCTTGGGATCTCTGAACGAATATGATCAGATCTAATCGTTTAAGCAATATCTAAAAGCTATACTGTTCTACACTTAAGAACTCATGTAGTTCTTTATTTCCCCATTCAAGTTTATCAACTTACTTGATCGTCGGAGAAACCACGAGGGAACCAGTCCCCGTACTCTTATGAACTGTTATTTGTGTAGGCTTTAGCTACTCAACTCAAAACTAGATATTCAGAGAAGTGAGCGGCCCCTCATCAACCTCACCTCCACCATATATTTGACTGTTTAATTATGTAACATCAACAGGTATCAAGTGTTATGAAAGTATACCTTTTGCGAGCTGCGATTCTTCAAAGTAGTGCATAACATTTCATATATAGAAAAACAAAGAAAAAGTAACCTAATGGGTTTAATTTTAGGGGACTGAATCTCCATAGATATGTGGGGCCATGGTCATGTTTATTAGACATGTTGACTTGTATAGGACGGTCTGATCGGCATCAAAAACCATTAGATCCCAAGTGACTTGCACATATCATCAACATAGGTCTTTCCAAATAAGATGACAATTATGAGAATATTGATTGGATTAATGCAGTGGTATGCGACATCGATTCTATCTAGTTAAGATGCAAATGAGTTGTTTGTAATTTTATATTTTAATGGGGTTATTTGTATTTCTATATTTTTCAAGGGTTGTTTGTAGTTTTATGGGATAATCTACAAATATGAATGATTTGAAAAGCACTGACTTTGAGAGATAATCTTCATCAGTATACAACTATGGACTAACATCGTTATGTGAATTTACTGCAAAACATCAAAATATTTTATAATTTTTCTATGATTCTAAACTTATTAGGGGTTTCAAAAAGTTTTGAGGGTTTGGACAAAGCAATCAAACTTATTGGAGGTTTAATGAAATTTAGGCTTCAAAAATTAAGAAGAGTCAATCAGTTGACATGTAAAATTAAAGATAAACCACCAATCTCTCTTTATATATAAGGAAAGGATTGTTATCGCACATTTAGTGAATTTCAATAATTTTGGGGGTTTAGTAGTAAAACACCCAAACTTGCTGGAGGTTAAAAAATTAGGGACAGACACATGGTAATTTTTGGCATGTAAGGCTAATATTAAACCACTAATCTCTCTTTTATACGTAAAGAAAAAGAGAATTAAGAATATGATTATTAGATTTTTTTAGGACCTTAGTCGTACAATTTCTATTGTTTGAATAATAACAAACATAAATTTGTGTCTAATTATGTTTGAGATGATTTATGCAGGTTTATACATCTTAGAATTGAGATTGAGTTCAAGATCAAACGGAATGAAAATTAGCTCAATAGGATGATTTTGCAAGAAGACTTATGCTCCGTGATGAGCAAGTAGTCATCGATGAGCATAAGCCCTTATTGAACAACCTGCTATGAGCCTAGCAATTTCTAGCCCTGTATCTATAACTATTTTTGATAGAGAGCTTTCACCCATCGATGAGCACATCCCTCATTAATGAGCACACCCAATGGTCATCGATTTCTCTATGCCTATCGATAAAGAAAAAGAATAGAGGAATTTGAGTCATCAATGAACCATTGACCCATCAATGAGCGCATTGCTCATTGATGTGCTTCGATTGATTTTAGCATTGTGAGATCTAATCTCAACTATTCATTATAGCTGCTATACTCTCTCTCTCTCTCTCATCTCATTTTTCACTAATGATTGTAGACATAATTAAGAGAGAGAGAGAGAGAGAGAGAGAGAGAGAGAGAGAGAGAGAGAGAAACTAGAGTTTAAAATTTTGAGATCAACAATCATTTGGATCACCCAATGGCTTCTGTAAGTCACGTTGTCATCGAGTTCTTCATTATTGGATCTATTGAAATTACCCTAGAAGGGGGTGAATAGGGTAATAAAACAATAAATGTGTAATAAATAAAATTCAATGCAACACAAGACACAAATTAAATATTATGGCAATAAATAAGGAGAAAAGTTAGAGAATAGTTATGCAAGATAACAAGACGATATGTTCATGGGGTTTGGTCCTCCGACCTACGTCCCCAACTACCTCTCCTGATGGTAACTTCACTATCACACCCGGTTTGGAAGTCGAAACTTCTTCACAACGATCTCCCCACGAAATCTTACAACCCTCAGAATGATCTCCTCGAGATCAATCTCACCACACAATTACAAGATAAAATAAAAGAAAATCTCTCACAACAATCCTATGACAAGGATCAAGAGATAAACACTCAAGCTTAGGGGTTTGTGAGATGTGGAATTGAGAAATCGAAAACTTAGAAACAATTGAGAGTGAAGATTTGAAAGTTTGAGCTCAAGAACATTTAGAAACAAAACTTAGGGATTTTTCTTTGCTTGCTTAATTACTGAAGTGAAGAGGGTCAAGGGGTATATATATAAGCCCTAAATAATAGCCCAAATCCCAAGCAAATCACCAAATCTCGGATTTTCAGCTCAGACAAAAACTAGTCATTAACAGTGCCATCGGTCGACTGATATTGTTTATCAGTCGACTGATGAGCCGACCGTTACATGCTGCTCATCTGTTATTGGTCAACTGATAACCTACATCAGTCGACTGATAACATGCATCAGTGGATTGATGGTCATCAATCGACTGAGCAAAAAATTTTGCTCTTTCCAGTGCATTTCGTCAGTTGACTGATAACAGATATGAGTCGACTGATAAATATGCACAGGCACTATTAATGTTTGAAAATGAGTTTGGAAGTGCCATTAAAAATAGCAAATAAAATTCCAAAAAATATGAAACTTTGGGTATTGTTTATAAACATAAATACAAACATGTTAGAAAAAGAATTTTTGAAAAAACATTTCCTAATTGTAAAACGTACTCATTTTTTTAAAAATAGTTAAAAACTTGTTTTTATAAGTGTGTGTATGTGTGAACCCCAATCGCTTTAAATGTTACCTACTTAATAACTTGTCTACATTAAGCTCTAGCGAGAAATAAAAATGTAAATATCTCACACATATGAATACAATTCTTTTAGCTTTGATATTTGCTCAAATGTTGATGATGCTTCTATTGTGTAAGTTGCTCTTGAAAGCTTGTCTTCATCAATTTTCCTCTACCTCATTGGATATCATCGTTGTAGCTCATATTCCATCCAATCCTCTAATTGTTAGCACTATTTTGCTTGGCAAAATACAATCTACATAATATCCCTTAGTCAAACAATTAGCACCAATAATGGTGTTTGTAAATCATCATCAAAACAAGAAAACTGACAATCTCCCCCTTTTTGATAATGACAAACCACCATTATTCAAGAGTATGAATAAAGTAAAATTTTAGCTTATAGATAGTTATTTTCCCTATCTATAAGACTCTCCCCCTATCTATGTGCACAAGTTAGGAGATTTCTCTCCCCCTTTGGCAACATCAAAATGGGGTAAATAAGATAATATACACGTGTTAAAATCCACAAGATACCATTCTAAGTGTTGACCTACCCATGTCATATTCCTCAAGTGTTTGGATTTATGACCTTTTCCTAGGTATTACTACCAACCTACTCCTCTTGGAATTGACCACGGTCTCTCCCAACCACTCCTCTAAATATCCTTGTGTGTTTAAACATATTTTGATAATGTAGATCAAAAAAACATGTAGATATGAAATTGATAGCTTAAAACCAATAGCAAGCAAAAAGGCATCAAAACAAGTATTCAAAGAATGCAAATGCCTAATTCATTTCTTATACGACAAAAATTATCTTCACTAAGGGGTTTGGTAAAGATGTCCACTAATTGTGATTTTATGTCAATGTAAACAAGAGAAACATCTTTCCTTTCTACATGGTCACGTAAGAAGTGATGTCGTACATCTATATGTTTTGTTCTAGACTGCTATTATAGCAATTTACCATCCAAAGATAGAAATGTCGGGAGAATGTCTGCATAAGCCCAAGGGAGCCATGGTCCAAACCAACTTAGAGGCTCAAAAGCCCAATCAAGGCTAAGTCCCTCGACCGGACGAGCAGACAAACCATATTTCGGTCAAGGATCATCATGACCGACTCGAAGTACGGGATCAGTCTCCCTCTCGCAAATAAGATGACTCCTCGAGCAGACTATTCAACTATATACCCGATCCGAAGCTCACTCGACTATCGGGTTACCAAATCATAATGATAGCTCGTAGATCAACTCGCCTTGGCTAAAGGGATAAGAGCCGACCAAGTTTACTTCAGATGTCAATCGACACAATAGTATTGATCAGACCCATCAAGATCTCCATTCTGACAAACCTTGTGCCCAAGCCGCTTATTCGGCTTACAAGTCATTTCCTAGAAGATTACCATGATGCTTTCCTGTGCACGAATGACTTCTCCTCCAATTACCAGCCGCCATTTGGAAAAAGAAGGATGGCTAAGCAGCCGACCTATCCTACACCCTATCTCTTCTGACAAATCCAGAGTACTGAGAAGATAGGTCTCTCCTGTACCCGAATGACTTCCCTTCTAATTTCCAGCTGACATCTGGAAGGAGAAGGATGACTCAGCAGTCTATCTACTTGCCCAGCAACTGTCCTCCGGTAAAAAAGAAAATCCAAAATCTCAGAGGCTATGGACTATAAAAAGGAGGTAAGGAGGGTAAGGGCGGAGAGGCTGCTCTCTGCTTCTTCTTACACCTGAGCTTTTCTCCCCATTGGGATCTTCTTTTTACATAAAGAATATTTAATAACTCATAGGGAGAAACCCCCTGTAAGGACCTCAACGGCCTAGGGTCCTCTTAAAAAACCCTCCTCAAGTTCGCTAACTGACTTGACCGTCGGAGGTACCACGGAGAAACTAGCCCCGTATTTCTGTGATTCTTGCATATGCAGGCTATCAGTTCACCCCGCACGCTCAGAATCGGGCATAAAGTCGGAGGAGGAGTTGGGCCCAACATTCATCCTCTTTTTCTTCCCAACTGTCGCCAGGATCAAAACTACATCCGACTGCGGAAAACCCCCATCGACTGTTTGTTCACGAGCATCAACAACTACAAAACATAGTTTTTTGAAATATTAATTGCTCTAGTGTTATCATGAAAGTGTAAATCAAAATCAACTAAATTTTGTTTCATCCATAAAAGTTGTGCACAACACAAGCCGGCGGTAATGTACTCCGCTTCCGTAGTGGATAAGATAACACAATTTTATTTTTTGGATGACCAAGAAACAAGTGAGTTACCCAAAACTTGACATGTTCCACTCGTACTCTTGCGGTCTACCTTACATTCGACAAAGTCGGCATCACAATAACCACAAAGATCAAAAGAAGTGTTCTTAGGATAAAACAAACTAAGTTCTATAGTGCTATTTATATATTTAATAATTCTTTTAACCGTAATTAGATGAGATTTTCTAGGAGAAGCTTGAAAATATGTACATGCACAAACACGAAACATAATATCCGGTCTACTAGCGGTGAGATAAAGTAAACTACCTATCATACATCGATAAAGATTTTGGTCTACCTTCTCACCACTCTCATCTAAGTCCAACTTGATGGTGGTGCTCATAGGGGTTGGTGCATGTTTAGAGTTCTCTATTCTGAATTTCTTGACCAACTCTCTTGCATATTTACTTTATGACATGAAAATCCCATCATTGGTGTGTTTGACTTGGAGACCAAGAAAAAATGTAAGCTCTCCCATCATGCTCATCTCAAATTGTTCTTGCATAACTTTAAATAATTTCTTGCACAAAGATTCATTAATGGCGTAAAAAATAATATCATCAACATAAATTTGAACCAAAATAGAATTATTTTTTCTTTTTCTAATAAATAGTGTATTATCAAATTTTCCTTTTGAAAAACCATTATCAATGAAAAAAATTTAATAGGCGAGCATACCAAGCTCTAGGACCTTGTTTTAACCTATACAAACCTTTTTGTACCTGGTAAACATGATTAGAAAATAGTGGATCAATAAAACTAGAGGGTTTCTCGACATAGATCTCTTCTTCGATCAATCCATTTAAAAAAGCATTTTTAACATCCATTTGAAATAATTTAAAAATTTTATAGCTAGTAAATGCTAAAAACATTCTAATTGACTCCAATCTTGTAACCGGTGTAAAAGTTTCATCATAATCAATGTCCTCCTCTTGATTGTATCCTTGAGCAACTAAACAAGCTTTATTTCTAACCACTATACCAAATTCATCAAGTTTATTTCTAAAAACCTATTTTGTTCCAATAACATGAAATTCATTAGGTCTAGGAACAAATTTCCAAATATTATTTCCTTGAAAATTGTTTAATTCATCATGCATAGCTAAAATCTAAAATTCATCATTCAAAACATCATCAACACGCTTAGGTTCAATTTGGGATCAGAAAGCTACATTACCACACTCGCTCATAGCCTTTGAGCGAGTTAAAACTCCTTTTGATGGGCTCCCTATAATTTGATCCTTAGGATGATCCGGTGCAAATCTCCATGCCTTGGGGAGTTCCTCTTGATTTTGTTCAAGGTTCCCTTCCTTATCTTTTGATGCATCCGTTGAGGTTTTGTCATTTATTTACGTGAGTTTCAATCCTTCCTCAATATCATCATCATTCCTAGGCACACCATCTAATAAACTATCATTAGTTTCATCAAAAATAACGTTTATAGATTCTTCAACAATGAGTGTTCGTTTGTTGAAAACTCTATAAGCCTTACTCCTTGATGCATATCCCAAAAATACACCAAAATCAATCTTTGAATCAAATTTGTCATGGTGATATTTTGTGTTCAAAATAAAATATTTGCAACCAAAAATACGAAAATAGCTAATATTTGGAGTTTTGCCAAAATAAATTTTATAAGGTGTTTTCTTGAAAATAGGTCTAATTAAAATACGATTTAAAACATAGTAAGTCATGTTGACGGCTTCCGCCCAAAAATATGTTGGCAAATCAAAAGCATTAATCATAGTACGTGTTATCTCTTGTATGGTATGATTTTTCTGTTCAACTACACCATTTTGTTATGGTGTTCTTAGAGCGAAAAACGTATGTGTAACCATGATGGTCACAAAAATCACTAAAAATTTTATTTTGAAATTCACCACCGTGATCACTTCGAATTTTTATAACTTTCAAATCCTTTTCATTTTTAATTCTTTTTACTAAATGAGAAAAGTCTTCAAAATATTCATCTTTATTAGCAAGAAATATAACCCATGTAAAACGTAAAAAATCATCAACATAACAAACACATAATGTTTTCCTCCTAATAAGGCAACACGCATAGGACCAAATAAATCAAGATTAAGCAATTGTAAAGGTTTAGTGGAGGATACCTCATTTATGGATTTAAAAGAGTTTTTGATTTGTTTATCTTTGGCACATTCCTCACATTGTGAATCTTTAATGTATGTTAGACTTGGTAGTCCTCTTACCAAGTTCTTCTTTGATAGCTTAGAGATTAACCTCATGTGAGCATGTCCAAGTCTTTTGTACCAAATCCAAGGATCTCCATCCACCGTGGCAAGACACTTCACATATTGATCTAAAAGCTCATTCATTTCAAAAATATATATATTAGACTTTCTAAGAGCAACAAAAACAACTTTATCTTTTAGACTTACAATACACTTATCCGGTTTAAAAATAACATCATAGCCTTTGTAACTAAGTTAACTAATACTTAAGAGATTATGATTAAGTCCTTTTACTAAATAAGCATCCTCAATAACGGGAGAAGGTATCTTACTAATATTTTCAATACCTATAATTTTACCTTTCTCACCGTCGTCAAAGGAGACATTGCCTCCTTCTATCCTTGAAAGGGTTGCAAATAAGTCCTTGTTGTCCGTTATGTGATGAGAGTAACCGCTATCAAAGTACCACAACTCTCTACGTCTTGTGCAAGACGTTCCTTCCTGTAGGCGTATAAAATTGCCTATAGGTCCCTTAGCACAGCTCGACACGGTGATTCAATGAAACAACGAACCATCGAGTGACAAGGCAACGAGATCAACAAATTGCACACGAGCAACGGAATTCGCGTGCGGAATCAACCCAATGGTTCGGGAAGTCAACGAGTCGTCCAACCGTAAAACGGATTCGAACTCGAACACCAAGGCGGATTTACTGCCAAATCAAGACCACACAACCGAATCAAAGTCTAGATCAGCAACGAAACAAATCACGGACAAAACAACCGAACGACGGACACCACGGTAACACCCGGGGGGACTCGGCCGAAACCGAGCCACCCCAAGGTGGCTCGGCCCAAGCCGAGCCACCCTGAGGTGGCTCGGCCAAGACCGAGCCACCCTGAGGTGGCTCGGCCAAAGCCGAGCCACCCTGAGGTGGCTCGGCCCAGAACTGTGCACGGGCACAGTTCTGGGTGCCTATAAATAGGCCTTCAGATTCATCATTTGGGAGGACTTTTAAAAAAGAACTTTTGGAGAGCCGAAACTCTGCCGGATTGAGACCTCGTGTTAGAGTTTTTGAAGGCTTGAAGACTTGGACGTTCGGATCTAATTCTTGGCGAGCACCCGTACCACAAAAGGCAGGAGTTCGAGGGAATTGAGATCTCAGATCTACGTCGCTAAACTCCGGATCAAAGCTTGGTCTTTGATCCCGAGATTCGAGCGGTTGTTTCCTTGGTGAAACAATCCCTCCGGCTATTATCTCATTGGTGAGATAGTACCCGTAATACTTCGTAGATCTGTTTGGATCCAGATCTCGCGGTGGTCAACGGAACAACCATCGGCGTAGGCAAACAACCTACAAAACGAGTGACCGGATAACAGGAGCTCGCGATTTGTTCGAGAAAAGAGAAAAGTTGTAATTTTTCTTTCTTTGTTTTGATTTTCATTGTAAACCGGATCTTATAAAAAGACCGGATCTTTCTGTAACGCATAAAGTTGTTCTTTAAGATAGCAATAACGTCATCAATGAAGAAAGCACCGATTTTTCCCGCGAACAATCTGGCGACCACAGTGGGAGCCATCGATCTCACTGCCGAGATCGGAGCGTCGTAGCCGCGGATCTCGATCCCGGTCGTAGAGGAGGTCGAGTATGAGTTCGACCAGCAGAAGTACGAGGAGTACGTGTCCTCGTCCGGATCTACCTCCTCTCCCAAGTCCAAGAAATCCCAGAAGTTCTCCTCCAGGAGAAAAGTGCGTTGGTGCGAAGAAGTTGAAGCCGCCAATGACAACCTCACCCCGATCGACGCCGAAGTTGCGTTGGGTGAAGTCCTACCGGCCTCTAAGCAGGTCAAATCTGCCATTGAAGGCGTGGTGACTCTCTCTAAGAGAGCCCGCCAGAGGCAGCGTCAACGCCTTGCGAAGCAATTCGCAAAGGCCATGGAGTCCATTGACGGGGTCCGCTACCATGCGGATCTGAAGAACAAACGAGGCAAACAGCCTCAACAACAAGTGAAGGGTGGTTCCTCCAAGCCATCAACTATGGAGTGGGTCCGTGTCAAACGGAACCGTTCGACGCTGGAGGAGCGTATCCGCAAACGTCGCGCATTATCGGCGCAAGCACGGGCCAAAACTGAAGAAGCCCGTCGGAAGCTACAGAAGGAGGTGGTCAAGAAGCCACCATCAACTCACAAGGTTTGGAGGCCAAAGTCTGAAGCAACGATTCAGACCAAGGAGCAACAACCGCAGCCTCCGAAGATTCAACTTCCGGCAAAACAACCCAAGTCGCCGGTGATTTCTGCAACTGTTCCGGGAGATCCCGCAGGACCGTCCCAGAAGAGGAAGTCAGTTTTGGAGCGTCTCGGTCCACTTCCCAAGGAACGAGGCAAAGCTCCAGTCCAGGAACGCTTGGGGCCAATGAAGAAGTCCCAAACAATGCAACATGCTGGGGGTCGCCGCAACCCCCAACACTTGGAGAAAATCGCGGCACCCAAGTGCACAACTTTGCGCATCGAGGTGCAGGAGCCCGCTGAAAATTCACGCCCACAAAGGCACGTTTCGAGGCGCGTGACTCTGGAAGGCCCAAAGAAGGCGATTCAGCCTCAGAAGGAAACGTTGTCGTCTGATGACGATGACGTTATACCTGGGAGATCGTGTCAACACACGATAGGTTACTCTGATCGTCAAGCTGACGAGTTGTACTATTGTGATGGGAGCACGAGGAAAACCAGGAAGAGAAGCCCTCGAAGGCTCGAAACTCAATGTCCCTGTTCAAAGCTCATTCGGGCGGTGCTGTCTGAGTGCAACTGTACCAAGGCAGTCCCCGAAAGAGTTTCTGTATTTGAAAGACTCAGCATTGAAACACCAAAGCCAAGGACTAGGCGTTTCCGACGAAGAAGAACGATGGTCGAAGACGGTGAACATTCAAGGGTCACCGCCAACATGACCAGCAAAGGAATATCGACTCAGGATCACCCCGAGGCGATTCCAGAGGTGCCCCGACGTGTAACTCGTCTTCAATCCGGAGCCATAATTCGTGCAACATATGGTAGGATTCGGACAAGAGTACCTTCGGGAGACGAAGAATCAGATGTCGGCTCAGCGGTTGCGTCTGACAATACTGTGTCCAGCGAAGGACAGCCCCGCGAGTCATTTATGATAAGCGCGGAGCAAGTGGCCAAGATGCTTGAAGAAGCCATGGCCAAACAACAAGAAAGCTTTAGGTTTGAAATGCAAATGGCCATGCAGAACATGAGAGAGATGCATGACCAACAGATCTAAGCTTTGAGGAACCAACAAGGCGAACCAAGTCGTCCTAACCAGAACAACCTGGAAGATGAAGACACAAATGAAACTCATAATGCCAATAACCCTCCCATCAACGCAGGGGGTGGTAACGAGAATGCTAGTGAAGACACAGGTGAAAGCCTAAAAATTAAAAATCTCGAGAGCAAAATCAATACATTGATTTCCGCTCAGGAGACGAAAAAGACAGGCATTCCTTGTCCATACCCAAGAGAGTGGGAATCAATCCCATATCCGGTGAAGTTCAGTCTAATTAACTTCACACCGTTTAATGGGATGGGTTCACCTACTCAGCATTTGATTTACTTCAAATCGTACTTGGGAGTCATCTCTGGTAATGAGCCTCTGATGGTGCGGTCATTCGTTGGCACTCTTCGCGGAGCCGCCTTCGATTGGTATCGTCGCCTCAAGCCAGGAAGCATAAACAGCTGGGACGACATGGAGACTAAATTCCTTACGAATTTCTTTGACGACGATACCGAGATCTCTATCGGATCGTTACTCGATGAGAAGCAGAAAGACGGGGAGTTAGTCAACACCTTCGTCAAAAGGTTCCAGAACAAGGCGATGAATTGCCGGGACCCGATCACTGAAGAATTCATCCTCCAGACCTGCCACAACAACCTTTCGCTGGATGTGTTGGAAGCAATGGGTACATCACCATCCAAGACCTGGAAGGATTTGAAGGTTCGAGGAGAGCAAGCTGAGCGATTTCTCAGGAGAAAGAAGGCGGAGAGAGGCCAACCGGCAGCAAATCCTCCGAAGCAGAACTTCAACCAAAAAGGGAAAGGTAAAGCTCATGCTAATGCCGTTGATGCTAACCAAACTTTTCAATTGCAACCTCAGCAACAGCAGCAGCAACGAGCGCCATAACAATCGCAGCCACATTGGCAGCAACGGTCTCAGAAGCAAAAGTCTTCGGAGCCGAGGTTTCCCAAAGTCTACTCCTTCAAGGATGATGAAGTTCCCGGCATCTTCAAGTACCTGTTGGAGAACAACAAAATCCAACTGCTGGCGATCGTAGATCATGAAGGGGCCACCAAGGTGACGGACCCGAAGTACTGCGCGTACCACAGAGCGGTCCACCACCTAACGAAGTCTTGCTATCACCTCAAGGACAAGATCCAGGCATTGATCGACGTAGGAGTCATAACCCCGAAGCCTGCAAAGAATGTGGGAGCAAACGCGGTGTCAATCAGTTTTGGATCGGTGCCTACAACTTGGTTCGAGCCAAAGCGCGTCACCAAAGTCGGTATGAAGACGGTGAATGACGACCCGCACGGACAACGCCAAAAGGGACTTGTGCCACACACAGCCCCAAACGGTGAAATTCTCTGGGTGCACCCCGACCTGATTGAAGATGAACAATGGGCCGGATCGTCATCCAAGAAGAACTCAAAGGGGAAAGGGAAGTCTTGCTATGGAGTCTCTGCCATCCCAGGAGAAGATGACGAAAGAATCCCCGCTTTCCCACTTTCCGACGAAGAACAGGAGGTCTTTGCGACCCAGAGTGGAAACGAATATCACTTCAAATATCCATCTCCTGGCAATCAATTAGCTGAGCAGGGGGTGACAAAACGGGGACCAGCCAAAACTCTTACAGAGCTAGGGGTGATTACGGTCCCTAAACCAGTTGAGGAGGTTCGACGGCAGTCGACAGATAAACAAAAAGAAAAGAGGCCCGAGGAGGTTCAAAATCCGAAGCAGTCTCGTTTCAGTCATCCGATTGGAAAAGATAAACCGGAAAGTTCAAAGACTCCGCGCGCCTTCGACATTATGGCTCAGCTAGCCAATATTCCAGCGCGGATAACGCTATATGAGTTGCTGCGGCTATCTAAGGAGACTAGAGAAGCCTTGCAGGAGGCCTTGGCTGATTCAGAAGCATTCCTCACACGGATCAAGCCGGCGCCTGAAGAATTGGAACTTTTAGCTCAACAGTGCAATGTGGCAGCTAAAAACATTCCCTGCATCACCTTCACCAAAGAGGACATGCAGACGAAGAATTCAAACCATGATCGGCCCCTGTACTTCGTCGGGTACATTGGCTCCAGCGAAGTCAACCGAATCCAAGTGGATCCGGGTTCCGCTGTGAGTATAATGCCGCTTCGCCTAATGCATAGCCTTGGCATTCCAGTCAGCAAGTTGACATCTACAGGCACGGTCATTTACGGATTCAACACCAGCGGGTCAAGGCCTTTGGGTAAGATCCGGATAAAGTGCCAAATGGGTGATCTAAAGACGGAGGTGACATGCTACGTGATTGATGCTGAGACATCCTATAATTTACTATTGGGTCGGCCTTGGATCTATAGTAATGTTATAGTTCCCTCCACCTTACATCAGTGTCTGAAATATGTCGACACTGATGGAAGGGTTAGGACGGTGGTCGCGGATAAGCAACCATTCAAAGGGTATGAGAATTACTTCACCGATTCTCTCCTTTATGGTAACGAATCCGATACGGAACCATCGGTCCAAGGCACGGACAGCGGAGAAGAAGCTGACTCCGAGGCCGGATTCGATTACAATGGCGGTTTTGTTTTAAATGACATTGTACCCTTTGTAATCAATCTCGACGATGAACAATCGTCAGATGGCGGTTGTAACTGGCAACTTGCCGATATTGGAATAAATCATGATTTAGAGTACTCCTTGTCTCTTGATGATGCGATAAAGGGATTATACGATAATCCTGATTTATGTATGCCGCTCCGATCATCTTATGTAACGAAGAAACGCCTCCAGCATTCTTTCGGAACAATCCAGATTGTTCCTGCCAAGATAGGGGGACAAAAAGAAGTGATTTATGGTAAAGGAGAGAATTTTCCGTTGCCAGATCATTTTCTAAGAGAAGATGAAGATGATGACAAATCTGGTCTGCATTTATCTAAGTATAGCCCGGAAGCACGCACGCTCATGGAAAAACAAGGGTACAACTTCACACTCGGAGAAGGTTTATACTTCGATCGAGGCTCTCGTATCCCAGTCAAAGCGGCATATGTACCAAAAGGAAAACCGGAGGATTATTACCGTCACAAGAGAGGCTTAGGCTATGTTTCCTCGTCTAATGATGAATGTGGTTGGCAAATTATCGATCAAATTGCTAACAAAGCCAAGGATGGGTGCTCAGCAGATTCCACAGGATGAGACTCCGATGTAAGTTTGGGAGAAATGTTCAAGACCTTAATGTCGAACATGACTACAGCTGATCCATCTACGATGGAAGACGATGAGCAGATGCCAACGTGGGAAGACCCATGGGTTCATCACCTAAACATGTAATATGGTGATAGGTTCGAACAGAGAGAACCACCCACCGAAGACGAAGTAGTCCAAATTAATATGG
>BQKN01065410.1:792860-806960 GCA_022839385.1 Asparagus kiusianus
TAATCTATTTGTCAAAACCTTGGTAATCACTTTAAAAATAACATTTAGAAGACTGATAGGTCTATAGTCATTAAGTGTGACAGCCCTATTCTTTTTTGGAATAAGCACAATATGGGCATAATTGAGCCTATTAATTTCCAACTTACCCTCATAAAACTCCTCAAACAACTTCATAATATCTACTTTCACCGTATCCCAAAAGACTTGAAAAAATAAAGCAGGGAATCCATCTGGACCAGGGGATTTATCCCCATTCATATCAAATACTGCTTTATAAACTTCCTCTTCAGTAAAAGGAGTTTCAATATCATTAGGACCCCATTCAACCATAGGGAAAAGTTTATTCCACTCAAGCTGACATCTATAAGGCTCTCTCTGTCCAAAAATCTTTTCATAATAATTTGAAAAAAATTGAGCTATTCCTTCTTCAGAGCTCACCACCACATTATCTACAGAAATTGACGCAATCAAATTATTCCTTTTTCTACCATTAGCAATTTTATGGAAATAAGCAGTGTTATTATCCCCTTCTTTTAACCAATGTGCTTTGGATTTTTGTTTCCACATCTGTTCCTCTTGCATCAAAATCTCATTCAATTGCATGGAAATATCATTTTTTTAATCAATTCATCATCCTCCAAATCTCTATTTTCCTCTAAGACTTCCCATTCTAAAAGACTATCCAACAAATCTTTCTTTTTTTTTGTTTAACACTATAAAAACTGGAATGAATCCATTGCTTGATCATTTTCTCATGAATCTCAGCGTACCAACAATATTCTTAGCAGCAGATAAACTTTTTGGTGCACACTTCCACCATAAAGGAACTCCCTTCATAAACTCCTCAGATTCTAACCAAATTTTTTCAAATATGAATCTTTTAACAAAATTTTGATTATCTCCACAATCAAAACTAATTGGAGCATGATCAGATAATTGACTGCACAGACCTTGTTGTCTGGAGAAAGGAAAAGCATCTTCCCATTCAGAGTTGAAAAAACTCTGTCCAACCTAGCTATAGAAGGCAACCTTCTTTTATTAGTCCAAGTAAACTGTCTCCTATGTAAAGGACTATCAATCAGCTCTAATTCATTAATAACCTTATTAAACTCTTCCATTTCCTTCCTATGAATAGTTTTACCTTTTCTTTCAGCAGCATTAGTAATAACATTAAAATCACCCACCACAACCCAATGGCCTGAGAAAATATTTTTGATATTTCTAAGCTCTTGCCAAAAAAGAGCTCTCTCACCGTTACTATTTGGACCATATACTGAAGAAATGTTCCAAACAAATCCATTTCTCCTATTTTGAAGAACCACAGTCAAAGCAAACATTCCAGAATGTTCCTGCAACATCTTCCATTTATTACTATTCCAACCAATCAAGATCCCACCAGAAGCACCAATAGAGGGTAAACAAACCCACTCAAATTCCATGCCTCCCAGACTATTTAAAATTTTATCATCAACACAACTCAAATTTGTTTCCTGTAAACAAATTATTTCAAATTTATTTAACTGGCAAAAATCTTTAACACCAAAACTTTTGGTACTCAAACCAAGTCCTCTTACATTCCATGTAACCAACATATGTAATAAAAGCAAACTCCTCAAACACACATAGCCAGAGACTACTCAAAAGTAGCCCTCTCTTGCTCCATTTGCCTCACTTTTTTTAAGGAATCAAAATCCCCTTGAGGTTCAAGATTAATGGCACAATTTGAAGCCAATTTTTTTAACTACTTATCAGAACAGACATAAAAAAGAATAGGAACAAAAGAAGAACCCAAGGAAGAAGAACTTTCACCTGAAGAAGCTCCATGAGAAATTTTGTCAGAGTCTTTCAAAGCAGCTCTTGACGTGGCTCTGTCCAAAGCAGTCATAGGTTCATAATCTACAAACCTAGAGCATCTTCTAACATAAGCAACTTTAGAGCTAAAACTAGGCTCTGCAGGAGGTATGGAATTCAAAGGTTGAATAATTGGAAAATCTTCTTCTCTTTCTGTTCCTTCCTCATTGTTGTAAAATACTGACAACCAATTTCCCCCATCAATATTTTCACTAACCATAAGAGCTTTACTGTTAGACTCTTCTACTGCAATATTTTCTTTTACCTCCTGAATTACATTGTCTTCAGAGATGATAGGAGACAAATTAAAAGGCATTCAGTTCCACCTCAATCTCAGCACTCTTAATATTATCTTCATTCACAGCTTGATCCACCAGGAATTCATTTTCAAAAATATTCATTTGATCTGGAGCTTGCTCAGCTCCACTATCTTTTGAAGATTTATTTTCCCAACTACCCCACACAGATTTTTTATTTTTATAAAAAGGTTTGGCTTCATTCCACAATTAATCTGGCAGCTGGAGAATCCCATGGATTATTCCGTAAATCTTGTCTAATAGTCTATGAATTATTATCAGAAGAACCAGATCCACTATCCTTTCTTCCTTTAAACCATTTATCCTGATAAGAACTCTGATTATTATCATCTATATGATCCACTTTTTGTTTTTTCTTATCAACTTCAACACTTTCACCCATGATCGACATAATAGAAACATCAACATTATACTGATTTTTCCCCACAAAAATCTTCAAAACTTTAGGAATATCAATATATTCTAAACACTTGACTAACACAACAGCGTCCACAAATTCTGAAGCAGCATTTGTCAGTGGATCAAGATCAACTAAATCAGCAAAAGGCTTCACCATCAACTCAAAGGATTCTCTATTCCATAAATGAGGAGGAACATGTTTCAATTTAATCCACACCTGAGCATTTCTCTTTTCCACCACATTCCCTTCCCAGGCATTCCATCTTCTGAACTTGATTTTACATGATCTTAGAGATATAACTCCCATTTTTATTAGATCCTCCATTTGCCTCCACGGCTGAATTTTAACTAAAACTTCTCCATTAGTAAAGAGTCTCACATCCCAATGCTTATTTAGAGGAAAATAAGCTCTTAAATCTAGTTCCAGTCTTTCTAACGAGACATTACCCCCTTCCACAAAAGAAATTATAGTAAAATTTCTAAACTTTTGAAACCCAGAATTCACCTCTCCTTCAAAACAAAGAACAGCAGAAGAAAAACGAGGACGATCACCTGAAATTTTCAATTCAGCCTCCAAATCCCCAAAATCTCTAGGTCCATAGTCTTGACATTGAAACACATGTTCCTATTCTTCATTAACTGATGAAAGAGGTCTTTTCCCTTTATCTTGCTGCCTTAACTCCTGATTCCTTGAAGAAGATTGAACTGATGCCGTCCTTTCCCTGCGCTATTGCCAAGGATTCAACCAACCAGCACCCCCACCAGCATTAGGGTTTTGACCAAAACGTCCCCCACCACCACGATTTTCAAAACTACCTCCAGATCTACCACCCAAATGACCACGACCCCCAAAACCAGAACCTCTACCTCTATTACCACGACCTCCACTTTCAAAACGAGAACAATTCTTAGCTTCATGACCAACTCCTTGACATCTGAAACATACAATCAGATCTCTACAATCTTTTGCCATATGTTTCAACCCTCCATAACGAAAACACAAACTATTTCGTCGGATAAAATCAGCAAAAAGATGAAGAAGAGGAGCAGAATTTTTGATCTGAGGCGATCTAGGGTTTCGTTTAACAACGCTAACCCAATCGCCTTTATTAACATCCACCTTTAGCTCTTCTAGAGATCTGCAAGATGGGTCCGATCCAACCATTGGATTTAACCCTAACCTAGCCCCCTTGTTAACCCTAGTAACCTCACAAACCCTAGTTTCCTCCAAAGCCGGCTAGGGCTTTGAAAAAAAAGAATCAGAAATTAAAGATGGAAACTTTTCACCCCAAATTCTCTGAGCCACAAAATTTGTTGTATCAATTGGCCCAATCAAATCCTTCGAATTAAACCCCAAATTTGCCATATTTTCACTTTTTTCACTTTTTTTTTATATAGAATCAACCAATTTCACTAAAAAAAACCTTCAATCAAAAGAAAACTCAAACAAAGAGACGAATCATACCAAGACCAAAGCACTGATAACTCCAATCTCTAGAAATTTTCTCTTTTTTCTTTTCTTTTTTTCTTTTTAAAGAAATGAATTCGATAAGATTCACTCAAAAAATCCTTATACCAAAAGGAAGAATCAATCAAAAGAAACAAATCTCACCAAGATTCAACAAAAACAAGCAAAATGAAGAAGATCTGATACCTCCGACCGCTAGGGTTTTTTTTCCTTCTCTCTTCGATTCGGTTTTATTTAGTTACTATAACTATTGCGAAATAGTTTATTGTTACCAAAACTATATCAAAATTGTTGAGACCTCTTGCTAAAACCTTGTCGGTTTCAACTTGTGTCACTTATTTGTCTAGGTAGCATTCTTTGTATATATTTTGTACGTCAATAATAGCTGATTATAGTCACTTTTGTGTATTATCTCGTATATTAAGCGAGAGTCTTTTATTTCAAATCCATGGATTTCGGAAGTGTTGTAGCGGGGGCTATATGGACACAGAAGATGTCTATACGAAGTGGATAATAACACATTACTACGTAATCAAAGTAGAAACAGAGAACAACACACAAGGATTTAATGTGATTCGGTCAGTATAACCTACGTCCACGAACGAGAACATCATAGGAATTCACTAATAACAAAAGTGAATATTACAAAGGAGGTCACTCTCTAACCGCACCAAATAATCATAAAAAGAAAGAGATTAACTCTTTCTATCTCTCTCACTCTCTCTCCTCTCTAACTCCTCTCTCTATCTGATACATCTCACCCTTCACCAGTCCTCCATTTATAGCCTTTCAATTTTAATATAGAAGTGCTAATGGTTGGTGTAATAGAGAGTTAGGTTAGGGAATAGTTGGGCTAGAGTGTAAGGAGGTAGGTAAGTCTTGGCTTCATATACTAAGTCACAATAAATCTCCACATTGACTTTAAATATGAAGATCTTCTCTTCACTCTTGTTGTCTCGGCAGAAGCCCCTTACAGATAACCTCCACTTTGTTGAACTCTAAGAAATTCGAGACAATACTCGCACTTGCGCGAAGGTGTGGGCGTCGTCATCATATCTGCTGGATTACCTGCAGTACTAATTTTCACCAATTTTCTCAGACTTAATTACTTTATTTCTCTGATAAAATGATACCTGACATCTATATGTTTGGTTCTTTCATAATATATCTAATGCTTTGTCAAATGCATAGCACTTTAGCTGTCATAAAATACCGTAGTAACACCTTCGTGTAAGCCGAGATCTTCAACTAAACCTCTTAACAAATGGCTTCTTTCCTTGATTCTATCACTGCCATATACTCTGCCTCTGTGGTAGATAAAGTAATTGTCGACTGTAGATTCACCTTCCAACTAATGACACTACCTAAAAGAGTGAATATATAACATGTCAGGGATCATCTCTTATCCAAGTGACCCGTATAATCTGAATCAAAATTATTAAGTATTCTGTTATCTGAATTTGTGTTCAAGCCAAAATATAAACCAATATTAGCAGCTCCTCTCAAATATTTAAGTACCCATTTCACAACCTGTCGATGGACCTTTTAAGGCTTATCCATATACTGACTCACAACATTGACTGCATGTGAAATATCTGGATGTGTGTAGACTATAGTATACATAATGCTTCCAATTGCACTGGCAAATGAAACACAAAACATGTACTTCTCTTCTTCTTCAGTTTGAGGTGACAAATCTGCTAAAAGACAAAAATAAGGAACAAGCGGAGTCTTCACAGACTTGGCATCAAACATGCTAAATCTCTCAAACACATTCTTGATGTATTTCTACTAAGATAGAAATAAACATTCTTCTTTCCTGTTCTGGTGGATCTCCATCCCCAAAATCTTCTTTGCTACTCCCAAGTCCTTCATCTCAAACTCATGGTTGAGTTGATATTTCAACTCCTTGATTTTATCATATTTTTAGCTGCAATCAACATGTCATCGACATACAAAAATAAATATACAAAAGAACCATCTTTGAGTTTTTTATGATAAACACAACTATTATATTTACTCCTAGAGTAACTATGCTCAAACATGAAAATATCAAATCTCAATACCACTATCTTAGAGACTGTTTAAATCCATAAAAAGATTTCTTCAACCTACACACATGATCTTCTTTACCTTCAACAATGAACCCCTTTGGCTGATGCATAAATATCTCCTCCTCAAGCTCGTCAAAAGCCATCTTCACATTAAGTTGCTCAAGCTCCAAATTAAAATGAGAAATTATGACAAGCAACACGTGGATTGTGGTATGTTTTACAACTGGAGAGAATACTTCATTAAAATCCACACACTCTGTTTGACTATAGCATTTAGTTACCAAGCGTGCTTTGTATCTTACAAATTTGTATCTGGAGTTCCTTCTTTCTTCTTGAAGACCCATTTACAACTAACAATTTTCTCTCCCATTCGTAACTTTACTAACTCTCGTGTCTGGTTCTTGTAAAGAGAATACATCTCTTCAGTCATCGCAACAGTCCAATATGTAGCCTCACTACTACTAATACCCTCTTTGTAGGTAGAAGGGTTTAGAATATCAATCGATTTTGTTATATTCAAAGCGTAAGCAATATCAACTGGTTCAACATGAGCACCCTCAAGTACTTCTTTTGAAGTGGAGTTCTCTAGCTCCACCTGCTTGCTAGACTCCTTTTCAAGACCTGTAGTATTAACAACAAACTCCTTTCTCGAGTAAAGCATGGATTTCTTATTAAAAGTAACATCTCTATTAATAATAAGTTTAAGTGATTTAGGATCAGAACACCATAATCTATATCCGTTCACTCTAGTAGTATATCCTAGAATAATAGCTTTCTTTGCTCTGAGTTCAAGCTTACCATCATTAGCATAAAAATAGAAGAGCAACTAAATACTCTTAAATGAGAGTAATTAGCAAAGGCCCCAGACCATACTTCGCCTGAAGTCTTAGAATCAATTATTATAGAAGGAGATCTATTTATCAAATAACAAATTGTATTGACTGTCTCAGCCTAAAAGTCTTTTGACAAACCAGAATTACAGAGCATGCACCGAGCTCTTTCTAAAAAGTATTATGTTCATTCTTTCTGCAGCTCCATTTTACTGTGCTATATGTCGAACTGTACGATGACGCACAATACCTTCATTCTTGTATAATTGGTTAAACTCTATGTAACAAAACTCCATCCCATTGTCGGTTTTGAGGTGCTTCACTTTCTTTCCTGTTTTCTACTCAATCATAACATTCTATTGCTTGAAGGTTGCAAACACTTCACTCTTACGCTTTAAATGATACACTCAAACTTTTCTAGAATAATCATCAATTGATGTAAGTTGTAAACTAGCTCCACCTTTTGAAGGAACCTAAGAGGGACCTCAAACATCTGAATGAATATAATCTAATGTACCCTTAGTTCTGTGAACACCGGTACTAAAGAAGACTCTATGGTATTTGCCAAAAATATAATGCTCATAAAAGTCTAGCTTACCAGTTTTCTGACCACAAACCAGATCTTGTTTGCTCAATACATCTAGTCCTCCCTCACTCATATGCCCTAACCGCATATGCTACAAATGTGTAGTGTTAGAATCTGAATACTCTAAGGATGATATTGTTGTAGCACCTATCACTGTACTGCCTAGGGTATTTGCCTTCTTTCCTTTCATTATAATAAGAAAGCCTTTACTAACTCTCAAAACTCCACTTTTAGCCAAAAACTTAAAATCATTTGAGTCAAGGATGCTTAAAGAAATGAGATTTTTTTTAACTTTGGCATATATCGGACATTGCTTAGTGTTCTAATAATACCATCATGTGTTTTAATTTTAATTGATCCGATATCAATAGTCTTGCAAAGCATGTTATTTTCCAACAAGACATTCTCATTATCAATAGACTGATATGTGACAATTTAATCCCTATTAGACACATATGGTCGGAATAACCGAATCAAGAACTCATTCATTTTGTGAATGATATTAACACTAACTAAAAGAACTTCTTTTGTACTAGAAGACTCTTCAGTTATGGTGGCAACAGAAGGTTTCACCTCCCAAGACTTCGACTGTGAATTATTCTTTGCTTTGAGAGCTGGACAATTAGGTTTTATATGCCCAAACTTATGATAGTAATAATATTCAATATTTTTTCATGGCCTTGACTTTAATCTAGACATGTTTCTAGATTTACCTCTACTACCAACACCCTTATGAGGACGACCACGGACTAACAAGCCTTCAGTTTGACCTTCACCTCCTACGATAGACACTTTCTGCCTTAATTCTTTTGATATAAGGCTAATTTGACATCTTCCATAAAATGTGTATCTCTACCATAAACCATACTTTTAAAAAGTCCTTATAGGAAGAAGTTAATGAATATAACAAAATAAGGGCTTGATCTTCTTTGTCAATTTTAACATCAATATTCTTTAAATCTTTAAGAATAGTGTTAAATTCATTTAAGTGGTCTTTAATTCGCATACCTTCTTTCTTACAAATGATGAAGAAGCGTTGCTTTAAGTAGAGCTTATTCGTTAGATATTTCGTTATATACAAGCTCTCTAACTTGAACCACAGACCGACAGTGGCATCTTCATTGGTAACCTCCCGCAATACCTCATCAGCTAAACAGAGCAATATGGCATTATGTGCCGTTAATTCCAGCTCTTCTTTCTCATCATCGGGCATAGATTATGACAACTTATCCTTTCCGAACAGGACTTTGAACAATCCTTGTTGTACTAGAAGAGCCCTCATTTTGACTCTCCACAAACTAAAGTTGCTTCTCCCATCGAATTTCATCGCTTTGTATTTCGCAGAAGACATCATGAAGCTCACAGGAATAACACTAGAGCTCTGATACTAGTTTGTTACAGCGGGGGGGCTACACAAATATAGAAGATGTCTATACAAAGTGGATAATAACACAGTACTACGTAATCACAGTAAAGACAGAAAACAAAACATAATGATTTAACGTCGTTCGGTCAGTATAATCTTTGTCCATAGACAAGAACAGCAGAGGAATTCACTAATCACAAAGAGAAAATTATAAAGAAAATCACTCTCTAACCCCACCAAAGAATCACATAAAGTAAGAGATTAACTCTTTCTGTCTCTCTCTTCTCTCTAACTTCTCTCTCTGTCCGATGCATCTCACCCTTCACTACTCCTCCTCCATTTATAGACTTGAAATTTTAATATAAAATTGCTAATGGTTGGTGTTGTTAGAATTGTATCTTTGATTCTTTGTATAACTTCATGAGAATTAGATAGAGTTAGAGATCTATCATGATTAGGAGATGGGTCTCATCATGATAAGAGTTTGTATCCTATTCTAATTAGGATGTTTGGCTAGGGCCAGGGTTTTGATTTTCCTGTATATATTCTTCTATTATTAGAGGGAAAAAGGGAGAGGATAGAGAGCCAATATTCTTGTAATCTAGGGTTAGAAGAGGGCGTAGACTGATTCAAGAATATTGTGCGAGAGGCGTGAGTTTCATAGTTTTTATCCGTACAAAAGATTACAACATTGGGAGAAGGTTTCATAGTCTTTGTCAGTTCAAAAGATTGTAAGGAGTGGATTTTAGAGAGAATATGAGAGTTGATTATGTATATAAGGTTAAGAGATTGAGAGACGAGAGTTGAGTGGTTCCTCTTGTAGTTCCTTGATATATAGTATATTTCTCGTATTATTACCCTGTAGATGTAGGTCGAAGTTGATTGACTGAACCATATAAATATCAATGTTCTTTCTTCTTGATTGTGGTTGGCTACCGAGTTTCAGAGATCGTAGTACGTAGGGAGAGTAAAATTCTCCGCAAGTGGTATCAAAGCGATGATGATGGATCTGAGAGTGAGTTCATAACATAGACATCGTGTGAAAGAAAAGATCAGCATTGCAATACTCAAGACGAAGAAGAAAAAAGGAAGGGTCAGCGGCCTCCAGCAGGAGGAATATCATCAGCGACGACGATCCGTGGTCGACAGTGAATACAAAGGGGGGCTGTGATCCCTAGTCATAAAGGAGGCGGTGGTGCATCAACTATGGCAAGTTGCAAGAGCGGAGGTGTAGAGACAAGAAGCTATTTCTAATGACTTTACCATTCTCTATAGGTTCGCTTGAAGGAAAGGAGTAAAGTAGAGACACGTGAGAGATGTGCTTGGGTTTTGATCTGGTGTGTGGTGTCAAACACGGAACAAGAAAAATGAAAGATTCCTATTCAAGAAATAAATCACATGATTGAGGATATAATGATCGAGTGTTTGGCAAGTTGTGGTGTTTGGTGTTTGGGTGATTCACGTGGGAAGAGTAAAAGCAGGAGTATGTGAGGATTTGTGTTTTCTTCTACTTGGTGTTTGGTGTGATTTGTTTTAAGTCGGATATAACGGCATATTTTGGCGATCCAGGAGTTAGTTTCTAGGTTTTGGAGTGCTCTAAATGTAATGGAAGGGTTTGAATTTTTAGATTATGCGCATTAGTCAGAAACTAGAGGAAATTTCTGATGATGGTGATGAGACAGATCTGATGGCAGATAAGGTGAATGAGTATACCACAGATAAGACTGGTGTAGAGAATCAGACGTGATTCTAGTAGTTTAGTTGTCATCATGTAATTATGCAAAATCATCACAAGAACATAAGTTGGTTGGTGTATAGACTTGAGGAAGAGAGTGCCAGATTAGGTGGAGCTCACAAGCAGGCATGACCGAGTGACAACAGGGAGATGGAGATGGTGGCTTTGGACTTGAAGATGATGAGTGCTCATGTTCGCTCCAAGCCATGATGGAGGAGATAGATGCATCCGGCTCGTAGTGTGGAGTAGGAGAGATGCACTAGTGTGATTTGAGACGAGCGATGCAGATGGAGGACGAGGATAGCAAGCATGGCGATGCTATTGTCAAGTTCAATTCGAGAGGAGAAGCATGGTTGATTAGCTTATGATATTAGAGGTGGTGATGATCTATTTATGCGCACAAAAGAGGTGGAGGCAACACAGTGAGGCAGGATAGCGTGGGTCATGAGGCATCCCAGTTGGAGTGCAGGCGTTCCTATTAGGAGTGTGGGTGCTTCTGATTGGAGTGCAAAAGAAATAGAAGACGGTAATGGGAGATGCGAAGTTTCAAGAAGACAATGGTAGATCTTCGAGGTGGCTTGGGAATCAAATCCATGATGGAGATTATTAGGATTGTGTCTTTGATTCTTTGTATAATTTTATGAGAATTAGATAGGGTTAGAGATCTATCATGATTAGGAGATTGAGTCTCATCATGATTAGGAGTTTGTATCCTATATTCTAATTAGGAAGTTTGGCTTGGGGTATGGTTTTAATTTTCCTATATATATATTTCTATTATTGGAGGGAAAAAAAAGAGAGGAGAGAGAGCCATATTCTTGTAATCTAGGATTAGCAGAAGGCGTAGCTTGTTCAAGAATATTGTGCGAGAGGCGAGGATTTTGTGGTCTTTGTCCGTGCAAAAGATTACAACATTGAAAGAGGGTTTCGCAATTTTTGACCATTCAAAAGATTGTAAGGAGTGAGTTTTGGAGAGAATATGAGAGTTGATTATGTATGTGAGGTTGAAAGATTGAAAGACGAGAGTTGTGTGGCTCCTCTTATAGTTTACTGATACATAGTAGATTTCTCATATTGTTACACCGTGGATGTAGGTCAAAGTTGATCGACTGAACCACGTAAATCTCGGTGTTCTTTCTTCTTGATTGTGGATTGGCTTCCGAGTTACAAAGATCGTAGTATGCGGGGAGAGTAAAATCTTCAACAAGAGTAATAGGGAGTTAGATTAGGGAATAGTTGGACTAGAGTGTAGGGAGATAGGTGAGTCTTGGCGTTATATACTAAGTTAAATAACAACAGGAAGAGGTCAAACGTCTTTCAAGTGCACTGTTTCTAGAGATCAACCTCTATGGTTGTTTGTGGAATCACCTGACCTATAGTGTACAAATAAAGGCATATAGTTATAATCTTATTAGATCGCATGATTACATCTTTAAAAGCCGGAAAAGAAAATGATAATATATCACAAATATTTAAGCTACAACAAAATCTAGTTAAACAAGAATTATTGCAGTCATTTGGAAATTAGTGATGCATTCAAAAAAGAAAAAAATTGAGTTTATTTTCACCCTCGTCTAAACAATGAAAGTAAGTGCAACGGGTCATTGGCAAAACAAAAAAGTCAGTGGAACCGCAATAGCCAAAAATAAAAGAAAATCTTGATATTGTTGAAATACAGAAAGTAGTGCAGTACTACACTGGTCATAATATAAATGCTTGACAGTAATGTAAGAAGAAATATTCAATCTTAATGGAGTAACAAACTATGTAATTACCTTCCATGTAGATACTTCATACTTGGTTATTTATATTAGACTTTTAAAAAAAAGGGATGAAGATTGGCACTAATGTTTTAATTCTTTTCTAACTAATGTTTTAATTCTTTTCCATGCATTTGACAGAAAAAGAGGAGTTATTTGCAAGTATCTTTTTTTTTTGACTGAAAAAGCAGGGTTGAAGCCCTGCTCTTTTGAGAAACTTATTGAAAACCAAAACAAGACTGTTCAGACATCACAGCTAGGTGTAGACTCGCAGGGGGTGAAGCAGATAGGGAGCGGACAGTGTCGTCACCTACTGTACTGGACCCTCAGCGACTCTACAGCTAGAGGACCCATATTACAAACTTACATACAAGGGATTAAAAAAACAAACTAGAGCACATAGCGACTTAGAAAAGGATAGAAAACGTCATCAGTTTTTCTAGTACAAAAGGAAGTAACCATCTAACAGAGTTGTGGAGAAGCTTGAGTTGGGGGACTTGGGGAAAAATAATCCCCAGAAGCATCAGCGTTCTTCTTTGCTAGCTCCTGTAGACCAATGTTGATGGCAGCCCTACGGAGTCTCCTAGCCAACCTCTCCCTTTCGGCACCTGCCCAAAATATTGTATATCTCCCAATATTAGAGGCAATGACAATTGGATTAGATTGGCTATCCTTAAAAATAAGAGAGTTTCTACTAAACCAAATCCACCAACAGGTGCAAGGTAGCAGAATCTTCCAAATAGTTTTGATATCCTTACAAAGGTTGGGAGATTTGTAGAACTCAAATAGCTCTTCCATAGACTAAGGCCAACAATTTGGTGAAAGAGAGGGTAAGATAGAGGACCAGATAACGCGAGCAAAAGGGCATTCAATAAAAAGATGAACGTGAGTTTCTACACTGGATAGACAGAAAGAACACCTCGGATCCCCAGTCCAGCCCTTAATGATCAAATTTGCCTTCGTGTTCAACTTCTTTTTTGAGATGATCCAGAGTAGAACTTTAACCTTGTTAGGAATAGATGTTTTCCAAATCATACTAAAGAATTTAGATTTAATACCTCCAGAGTTGACGAAGGAGTAGAAGGACTTAACTGAATAAGTACTCGATGGAATGAGAGGCCACCAGAGCTTGTCTGAGGTAGAGGAGATACTGAGGTTGGAAGATGCTAAAAGAGCAAGAAGGTAATACATGTCTAACCTTTCTGGTGGTGAAATTCCTCTTCTGGTAAGAGGATGCCAAATCCAGACGTTGTTGAGAAATCTGCCTTGAGATCTGATGCTGCAGTTCTGAGAGAGAGCAAGATGATATGCTTTTGGAAATAGACTGCAGAGGGAGTTTGGCGCAATCCATTTATCGTGCCAGAAACTACCAGTTTTACCATCCCCAATATTCCATTTGACCAGGTTGAAGAAGGTGGATTTGATGGAGGATAGGTCATGGCAGAACCTTGAAGCCGAGCACTTGGGGGGATGAGCAAAAGGATAAGAATCATCTTTAGAGTAAACAGAGAAAA
This sequence comes from Asparagus kiusianus, assembly GCA_022839385.1. Lineage (NCBI taxonomy): Eukaryota > Viridiplantae > Streptophyta > Magnoliopsida > Asparagales > Asparagaceae > Asparagus > Asparagus kiusianus. The sequence continues at coordinate 806,741 of BQKN01065410.1, forward strand.
ACACCTTGCTTATGAAAGAATTTCTGTCGAAAATTCTCCATAACCATTTGGAGAGAAGAGCTATGTTGAAATTTGCAGTGTCTATAACCCCAAGACCTCCTTCAGCCTTGGACTTACAGACTTTCCCCCATTTGATTAGACATTTGATGTTCGAGTGAGAGTGGCTACCATTCCTGTAGGCTGTCTAAAAATCACAGTGGATAGCTGATTAAAACAAGCC
>BQKN01065410.1:822153-843675 GCA_022839385.1 Asparagus kiusianus
GAGAGAGAGAGAGAGAGAGAGAGAGAGAGAGAGAGAGAGAGAGAGAGTTTGAACAGTGATTTTATATTAAAATCATTTGCTATTTGATTGAGGGATCTCAAGATTGAGACATTCTCTCTAATTTGTAATTTCTTGTTATTAATAAGAAATTATTTTTATTGCTCCCTTGGACATAGGCAAATTTGCCGAACCACGTAAAATTTATTATCTTGCATTTGTGATACTTGTTTTGGTTGTTGATTAGTGTTTCAATCTCGTTTGTAATTATGTGCGTTCGATTCCGCTGCGCACAACAAGTAGTATCAGAGCTTCGTGTTTGGCTTGGATTCGATTTGGAGAAGAAAGCTAGGGCTTGAATTCTCATTTGAAGAGATTGGATTGTCAAGATGACCGAAACAAGTACATCTGGATCGTCTCTATTGAAGGCGATACAATGGTTGAGCATTAATAATACAAAAATTAATGTTTAAAAATTTGATGGCAAGATAAATTTTGGTTTGTGAAGGTATCAAGTGATGGATACATTAGACGCCCAAAATTTAGAGGAGACTCTTGAATTACAAGAGAAACCTAAGGATATGGAGGATAAGGGTTGGAAGAAAATGAATAGTAGAACGTGTGGGGTTATTCGATCATGTTTGACGCCGGATTAGATCTATGATGTGATGAACGAGACGTCGGTAAAACGGTTGTGGGAAACACTCAATGAAAAGTATCTTACGAAGAGCATTGAGAATCGACTTTACTTGAAGAAGATGTTTTACCAATTCAAGATGAAGAGGGGAGTTTCCATTAGAGAACATGTTAATAAATTTACGAAATTGCTATCGGATATGGCAATGTGAATATCATGGTAGAGGATGAAGATAAGGCAACATTGTTGCTATGTTCATTGCCAGATGATGATTTTGGTACCTTTGTCCTTACGATGATCAATGGTAGAACCACTGTCAGCTATAAGGAGGTGACCTCAGCATTGGTGAACTATGAGTTGAGGAAGAGAGATGGTGAACCCTCCGAGAAGGCATCGAGAGATGCATTGGCAGTGAGAGATCGTAGTCCAAACCGCCGTCCATTTAATACTCTAAGTCGAAGCAATGAGGTGGCTATAAGAGTGTTGGTAGGAATCAATGTCGTTTTTGTAAAGAAGAAGGGCATTGGAAGATTGAATGCCCCCAAGTTGAAGGACAAAGTCGAGAAGACTAAAGGAAAAGCTATACAGGCTTCAGAGGTGAATGTTACCAAGGCTAGCGGTGACAATTCAGATTTAGATTCTTCGGTCTACTCATGCCCAGCATTATCGTCAGTTTGTTATGCCGACTCTACGAAGTGGATGTTAAATTCGGATACCACATATCACATTTGTCCAAGGAGGGATTAGTTTTCTAGCTTTGAGGAGCTGGAAAGAGGGGATGTCGTGCTTATGAGAAATGACCATGTATGCCCTATCAGTGGTATTGGTACAGTCCGGATCAGGATGTGTGACGGGGTGACTAGGGAGTTGAAGGAAGTAAGATTCGTTCCTCAATTGACGAAAAATATCATTTTACTTGGAACTTTGGAAGCAGCTAGCTATAATGTGATCTTGGAGAATACAACTCTGAAGGTCACAAAGGGGTCCATGGTGATGATGAGATGTGTCAGGGAAAATAATCTTTACTACTTAAAGGGCAAGACAATAACAGGGGGTCTGGCAGCTTCGATTACCACAGAGAAGGATACTATCAGCTTATGACACATGAGATTGGGACACACTGGTGATAAGTCCCTACAAGTATTAGTGAAACAAGGACTATTGAAGGGTGCAAAGACCTATAAGATGGAATTGTGTGAACATTGCATACTTGGGAAGAAGACAAAAATGAAATTCGGCACCGTAATTCATAATACTCAAGGTATATTAGATTATATTCATACTGATGTTTGGGGTCCTTCTAAGAACACATCTCTTGGTGGGACCAATTATTTTATCACTTTCATTGATAATTATTCCAGAAAGAATTGGGTATATCCCATGAAGCATAAACATGAGGTCCTGGATATATTTGTAGAGTGGAAGAAGATAGTAGAGCTGCAGATAGGTAGAAAGGTGAAGGTACTTCATTCGGATAATGGTGGTGAGTACAAGAGTGATCCGTTTCTGCAGTTTTGTCGGGATCACGGCATTAGGCTACATTTTATAGTTAAGAAGATACCGTAACAAAACGGGGTGGCCAAGAGATTGAATCGTATCTTGCTGGAGAAGGTGCATTGTATGCTCTCACAGATAGGATTAGAAAGATCCTTTTAGGCCAAAGCGTTGGTTTATGCAATTCATCTCGTGAATAGGTTGTCGTGCACTGCGATACATAGAAAGACTCCTAGGAAAAAATGGTCTGGTTCAGCGGCTAGTGATTATGAGTTGCTCCGGATATTTGGATGTCCAGCTTACTATCATGTAAATGATGAAAAATTGAATCCGAGAGCTAGAAAAGCAATTTTCGTGGGCTTTAGAGATGGAGTTAAAAGCTTTAAGTTGTGGTATCCACAAGACAAGAAGATGATCATTAGCAGAGATGTCACGTTTGATGAGGCTCACATGATGAGGTCTCAGATTCCTCAGCAGGTGGAGGAAGGCCAAACTAGTGGGGTATCACAGTAGGTGGAGGATGTTGTGACTCCACAGACTTCAGATAACACTGTATCTATTGAGACTCCTACAGAGGTGGCACTGGGAGGAGATGATATGACAGATGAGCAGGTGGAGGATACAGTGGATGTTGGGACTCAGGAACAGGGTCATGTTCAAGAGTCCATTGCAACTAATAGACCAAGAAGAAACATTCGTGAGCCAACTAGATATGATGATGTCATGGTTGCATATGCTTTATCAGCAGAGGTCGTTGATGATTTGGTTCCTTCTACATTCAGGAAAGTAGAGTCAAGCTCTGATTCGATTAGGTGGAGGGAAGCTACGGAGGAGGAGATGCGGTCTCTTCAGAAGAATAGCACTTGGGAACTTACAAAGCTACTAAAGGATAAGAAGGCTATTAGATGCATGTGGGTGTATGTAAAAAAAGAGGGATCTTCTATTGGGGACATTAGTTCAAAGCCAGATTGGTTACCAAGGGATATGTACAACTAGAAGGCGCTGATTACAACAAGGTATTTTTACCTGTTGTGAAGCATTCGTCGATTCGTATTTATTAGCATTGGTGGCATAGCTGGATTTGGATTTAGCCTAGATGGATGTTAAGATAGCATTTCTACATGGAGATTTAGAAGAGGAGATCTACATGACACAACCTATGGGGTTCAAAGCTACAGGAAAGGAAGAATTGGTATGCAAGCTGAAGAAGTCTCTTTACGGATTGAAGCAATCGCTACGACAATAGTACAAGAGATTCGACAACTTTATGATTGGCCGAGTGTACACAAGAAGCCCATATGACCCGTATGTTTACATGCACAAGCTACAGGATGGAGAGCATATTTATTTGTTGTTATATGTTGACGATATGCTCATTGCTTCTAGAAATTCTTCAGCTATTAGGAAGTTAAAAAAAGAGTTGTCATCCGAATTTGAGATGAAGTATCTTGAAGAAGCAAAGAAGATATTGGGTATGGAGATTGAGAGAGACAAGATGAAGGGGAGGTTGAAGTTGACACAGAGGAGTTACTTGCAGAAGATACTGAAGAAATTCAGTTATGATGGCAATGCCAAGGCAGTGAGTACTCCATTAGCTCTCCTTTTTAAGCTATCAGCTAAGATGTTACTTGTTTTATTTGAGGACCGTGAATACATATTCAATGTTCCATATGCCAATGCTGTGGGTAGCTTGATGTATGCGATGGTGTGTACAAGGCTAGATTTATCACAAGCCGTGAGCATGGTATCAATGTACATACACGATCCCGGGAAGGGTCATTGGGAGGTCGTGAAGTAGATTCTACGATATATCAAAGGTACCGTGGATGTTGGTTTAGTATTCGAGAAGAATGAGAAGAATGGGCAGGATTGTATTGGTTATGTGGATTCCGATTGTACGGAGGATCTTGAAAAAGCCGGTCTACTACTAGATATGCGTTTACACTAGAAGGAGCACCGGTGTATTGGAGATGCACACTTCAGTCTACAGTGGCTCTCTCCACTACGGAGATAGAGTATATGGCATTGACTGAAGCTGTAAAGGAGGGTTTGTGGATGCAGGGGTTATTGGATGACCTGGGGATTTCACAGGAGACCATCAGGGTATGTTCGAGACATATTGGATGATGAAGATGTAAGATTGGAGAAGATCCGCACGAAGGACAATCCGACAGATATGTTGACCAAAGTTGTCACTGGAGTAAAATTTGGTTATTGTTTGGAATTGTTGAACATTCTTCATTGTTGAGGGCTATTAGAGGCCATTTGGTGAACTACGTGAAGGCTTGATTCCTTGGGTAAGAGGATAAGTAGGCAGTCATTTATGATGCAGCCGATTTGGTGAGTAGATACCAATGTATGGAGAGTGACCTCATTCTCATTTAGATCTCGACCTGTTGTGGATTCAGTCTGTCATCGTGAATTGTTTCACTTCGTATTGGACGCAACAAGTGGGACATTTGGTCTGATTGGTATCGGCTCAGTTTTGGGAAAACTTCACCGATGTGAAGATTTGTAGAAGATCTTACCTGAAGGACAGTGGCGATCTCGTCGGAGATGGAGACGAACAGCGAGAGGCGAGGGGGGCTTCACAGGCGTGGAGAGGCGAGCGGATCTCGCCTGCTGTGTGGAGTCGAAACTCGCCTGCGGAGCTTGTAGGCCAGGGCGTTTGGAGAGGATGAGCTCGCCTGTCGCTGTAGATGTGGAGGGGCGAGGGCCAGGAGCTCGCCTGTTGCGGGTCGCGAGTTGCCTGCGGGCTTATAGGCGAGGGCGATGTCGAGCTTGCCTGTTTGCGTGGGAGCCAGCTGTAGACAGGCTGGCATGGACTCGCTTGATGACCTAGGGTTTCCCTATAAAAGGAAAACCCTATTCACGAGCGGAGCGCTCGATCAGGGGAGCGGAGCAGAAATCTTCTGGCGGCGCCCTCTCTCTTCTCTTCTCTTCTGCGATTTGAGCCCCTTTTGTCCTATTCTCAGGAATTTAAGAGGGGAGTTGGGGGAATTAATAAGGGGGGAATTGAGTAATTAAAGAGGACATAAGTAATTAAGAGAGAGAGAGAGAGTTTGAACAGTGATTTTATATTAAAACCACTTGCTATTTGATTGAGAGATCTCAAGATTGAGATATTCTCTCTTATTTGTAATTTCTTGTTGTTAATAAGAAATTATTTGTGTTGTTCCCATGGACGTAGGCAAATTTGCCGAACCACGTAAAATTTATTGTCTTGCATAATACTTGTTTTGGTTGTTGATTAGTGTTCCAATCTCGTTTATAATTGTGTGCATTCGATTCCGTTGCGCACAATATGGGCGAGAGAGGATGAGCTATAATTGAAATTTCTTATACATGGAAGATGAGAAATATATCAAGTTTGAGGAAGGTTTGGTTTGAATTTCACTTGATCATCTCCCACGGATTTGGTCTTTGAAAAAACGTAGATAAGCTTTTCTTTGTTCGACATTCAATGAATCTGGATAAATAATAACATAATGCAGGATGAGACGTTAAACAGAATTGGAATTTTAGCTTGTAGATAATATTTCAAGTAAACTACTGTCTTATCTAATTAATATCAATCCGATTCAAAATATGTTGCCTAACAATCAGTGTAAATAGATAAAAAGCATAAAGGGAAATATTGTCCAACAAAAAAATTTTCTAACCTCACAGTTTTAAAGGGAATATGATTTATCTGTTGAAATTCTTTCTCTATATGTACAATCTATTATTATTTTTATTTTTGGAACATAGTGATTGGAATTAACATATAAAGTTTTCAGCTGTTTATTTCATAAGAAGAAAAGGGTGAAAGCACCCTAATGCCACTAGAAAGGAACCCAAGTGGTGGGTGAATAGAGTTTATGCTAATCTAATCCGATTTAATACCAATTAAAAGTTACTAACAAATATATCCTAGCAAATGAGATATGAACAATATATGTGAAAGGAAATATAAGTTAACACAAGGGTGAACAAACTAAACTAAATAGTGGGTAATATAAATAATGAGCAATTGATAAAGGTAATATGAATATAAGCACGAATGTAAAAGTGCACAAATGCAATCACAAACAAACGATATGTTCACGGAGTTCGGTCCCCACGACCTACGTCTCCGCCCCTCACCTCGAGGAGATCTTCATTATCACAACCGGGTTTTCTACGCTCACCCGAATAACGTTTACACCACACAATATCGGTTTTCAATGCTCATCGATCAACATTCACAATCTCACAATGTAACTACACTAACTACCACCTCAAGTGTTAGTCTATAACCCGTACCTCCCTCAAGTGTTAGGAATTATAACATTTCTCTAGGCATTACCACCTACCCCACTCCTCTTGGGACGACCCCGTCTCTTACCACACTCTCCTCTTGGTGTACTAGTGTATTACAAAGTGATCTACACAATTTGGCTCTTTACAACAAATGTTTGTTCTCTAATACGGATGAGAACACAATATAAGCTCACACTCTAAGTCACTAACCCACAACCCCCAATTATACAATATATGAAAATACTAAAGCTCAATGTGGATGTGTATGAAACAAAGAGTAAATCAAATCAAACTAAACTCAAATAAATTCTAGCTTATTGAAATAAAAATCAAACAAATAAAATAGTTAGATTGAGTTTAGGAAAACTTCTCTATAGATCAAGAGAGAGAGGGAGAAGAGTTAAATGCTCAAACATCAATGGATGATCTTCCTCAAGCTCTTGTGAAATTGTCTTAACAAAATAAACTCTCAAATGTTAAAAGCTTTTTTAAACAAACTTAAACCCTTGTTAAAACACTCTTAAATTTGTTTTAAAACATTCTCTTCTTTTTAAATGACCTGAGGATATGTGGGGGTATTTATAGAAACCCTAAAGCCAAAAGAAAACAAGGCAAAGAGACCAAAAACCCAAATATGTAAAAGGCTAAAAAAACTAGCCGTTATAGCATCAGTCGACTGACGGCTTTCATTAGTCGACTGATGAGCTGACCGTTAGAGACATTTTTCAGCTCATCAGTCGACTGACGACTATTATCAGTCGACTAATGGACCATCAGTCGACTGGTTAGTCGATCAAAACAAAACAAAACTTTTAGCAACTGCAAGCACTTTCATCAGTTAACTTATCGGTCGACTGATTGCATTAGTCGACTGATCAGTCGATTGATAACAAGTATACGGCCTATTCAAAGCAGAAATCTGCTTTTTAAAATGCATTTAAAAATAGCAAACAAATTCTAAAAAATGTAAAACTTTGAAAAATGATTGTAGACATGATAATACACATGTTACAAAAACTGGTTTTTAAAAATCACCTCCTAAATGTGAAAGCTCTTCATTTTTCAAATATGTTCAAAAACATCAAAACTAAACATACATGTTTTTGATATTTGACTTAACAAACTTTTGAAACTTTGTGAAATGTTTTTATAGACTTGATAAACTATGTATAAAGTGATGTTAAAGTCTATAAACTAATAAAATAATATTTTATCAAAAACACCTATATTTTGATAAAATCAACAAATACGTGTGTGTGAATAATATGAGCTTAAAGCATTAACACACAAGTATAAGCCTATACTATAAACACTATAAACTATATACCCAATCTTGATGAAGGTCTTCAATAAGCTCGACTTGATAAACATGCGGATGAAACTTGAACTTGGATCTTCAACTTGAATTGCATAGGCTTCATACCACAATTCTGCCAACCTCCATTGGATATGATCGTTGAAGCTCAATTCCATCCATCCTCCAACATATTGTTTGCGTAGAATAAATATAAAACGCAAATACTAGACAAACAACATTAGTTATAAATTGTTTGTTAATCATCATTAAAACAAAAGGACCCAACAAAAAGGTTCCATGCGAAGATATGGTTTTCAATATAATAGTTGAGTCATATGTGGTCACGTCCTAGCTCTAGAAATTCGAATAAACTGTTACAATTTAAGTAATTGGATCATCTCCAATCACCATCCAACTGGAGAGGAATCGCATCCGATATGCTAATAGCAAAACAGGCATGTTTCTTTCTACATATTTAAACCACTGATAACCGCAAACCCAAGGATTAGAACCAACCATGGTTATGGGACATCAAACTACGCCGGAGACTCAAGAGAGTAGAATTTCTGAATAAATTAAAATTTACTACTGGCAACTTGAAAAGGTTACTGCTTGTGGTCATTGGTTTTGCTCTAGCTTTTGTGCAAAAATTTTTTAAAACCTGATCGAGCTAATTTTTTTAAAACCTGGACCAATTAATCTAACAAAATATATACTATAGTCAACGATTTAAGGAAATTACAATATGCTAATGATGACAATAATTTGTCACCTCAGTGGTCTAGAGTTCAAGATTTACTAAAGAAAAGCCTTAACACTAATATAAATAATTCCACATGAGATAAAAACTAGGGAAAAATGTGTCCAGGCCCCAAAAACAGAAACTTTATGTGCTGCAGCCCCTCTTAGTTTCCCCCATGTGATTCAGCCCCTTGAAGTGTGACACTTTGTACTGCAGCCTCTTTTTAGTAATTATTACATGCCAGCTAAGCTAAAATCCCCAAAATAGCCTTATCTCATCTCTTCAATCCCTCAAACCCAGCTCTCTCATCTCCCTATGTTAGTTCTAGCTAGTTGAGCAAGTTAGAACTAATAATATTCGAAGCGATATAACGAGAGATAAAAAATGAGCCCAAGTGAAAGGAATATACCATGTGATAGACAATATAAAGGGCTACACACCGGCGGAGGTGGTGGTGAAAACGGAGACCGGAGATGGCCGGAAAACACGCGCGAAGTCGGCACGACGGTGCTATTTTTTGCTCGCTGCTACCGTCGATCGATGTTTCGGACGTTACCGAGAGAGATAGAGACTAAGTTAGAGCGTGATACAAATTGGAGGTGATAGGCAACATGTCGGGCAAGTCAACAAAAAAGAAATCGGCGGAAACGGAGATTGGAGGTGATCGAAAAGTACGTGCGAAGTCGGCACAAAACTACAGTTTTCTGCAGTGCAATTTCTCGCCGTCCGGGTTTGTTCTTCGCTGTTCGGAGCTTTTCACCGCTGTCTGAGCTTGCCGGAGGTGGGAGGAGGTTGTCGGGGTCGTCGGGGTGTCTCGGTGGGCTGTGCTGGAGGTGGGGGGAGCTTTTTCTCAAGTTAGTTCTAGGCTCTTGGGCTCTCGAGTTAGTTCTAATTTGCCCCATGTTAGTTCTAACACGTCCCATGTTAGTTCTAGCACGCCCCATGTAAGTTCTAGCTAGTTCTAGTTTTTATTCATCTTAGTTGTAGACTCTTGGGCTCTCAAGTTAGTTCTAACTTGTCCCATGTTAGTTCTAATTTGCCTCATGTTAGTTCTAATTCGCCCCATGTTAGTTCTAGCCCACCCCATGTCAGTTCTAACTTACTCCATGTTAGTTCTAACTTGCCCCATGTTAGTTCTAACTTTCCACATGTTAGTTCTAACCCGTCTCATGTTAGTTTTAACCCGTCACATGTTAGTTCTAGCTTGTTGGGCAAGTTAGAACTAATAATATTTGAAGCGATATAACGAGAGATAGAAAATGAGCCCAAGTGAAAGGAAGATACCATGTGATAGAAAATATAAAGGGCTACACACCGGCGAAGACAGTGCTGAAAACGGAGACCGGAGGCGGGCGAAAACACGCGCGAAGTGGGCACGACGCTGCTATTTTCTGCTCGCTGCTACCGTCGAGCGATGTTTCGGACGTTATCGAGAGAGATAGAGACTGAGTTAGAGCGTGATACAAATTGGAGGTGATAGAAAACATGTAGGGCTAGTCAACAAAAAAGAAATCGGCGGAAACGGAGATTGGAGGTGATCGAAAAGTGCGTACGAAGTCGGTACAAAACTATAATTTTCTGCAGTGTAATTTCTCATCGTTCTGGTTTGTTCTTCGCTGTTCGGAGCTTTTCGCCACTGTCCAGGCCTGCCGGAGGGGAGAGGAGGTTGTCGGGGTCGTCGGGGAGTCTCGGAGGGCTCCGTCGGAGGTGGGAGGAGCTTTTCCTCAAGTTAGTTCTAGACTCTTGGGCTCTCAAGTTAGTTCTAATTTGCCCCGTGTTAGTTCTAACACGCCCCATATTAGTTCTAGCACGTCCCATGTTAGTTCTAGCTAGTTCTAGCTTTAATTCATCTTAGTTCTAGGCTCTTGGACTCTCAAGTTAGTTCTAACTTACCCCATGTTAGTTCTAATTTGCCTCATGTTAGTTCTAATTCGTCCCATGTTAGTTCTAGCCCGCCCCATGTTAGTTCTAACTTACCTCATGTTAGTTCTAACTTGCCCCATGTTAGTTCTAACCCGTCCCATGTTAGTTCTATCCCGTCCCGTATTAGTTCTAACTAGTTGAGCAAGTTAGAACTAACAATATTCGAAGTGATATAACGAGAGATAGAAAATAAGTTCAAGTGAAAGGAAGATACCGTGTGATAGACAATATAAAGTGATACACATAGGTGAAGTCGGTGGTGAAAACGGAGACCGGAGGTGGCCGAAAAACGCGCGCGAACTCAGCACGGCGCTGTAGTTTTCTGCTCGCTGCTATCGTCGAGCGATGTTTCGGACGTTACCGAGAGAGATAGAGACTGAGTTAGAGCGTGATACAAATTGAAGGTGATAGGCAACATGTAGGGCTAGTCAACAAAGAAGAAATCGACGGAAATGGAGATTGGAGGTGATCGAAAAGTGCGTGCGAAGTCGGCACAAAACTATAGTTTTCTGCAGTGTAATTTCTCGTCGTTCGGGTTTGTTCTTCGCTGTTCGGAGCTTTTCGCCGCTGTCTGGGCATGCCGGAGGTGGGAGGAGGTTGTCGGAGTCGTCGGGGTGTCTCGGTGGGCTCCGCCGGAGGTGGGAGGAGTTTTTTCTCAAGTTAGTTCTAGGCTCTTGGGCTCTTAAGTTAGTTCTAATTTGTCTCATGTTAGTTCTAACACGCCCCATGTTAGTTCTAGCACGTTCCATATAAGTTCTAGCTAGTTCTAGCTTTAATTCATCTTAGTTCTAGGCTCTTGGGCTTTCAAGTTAGTTCTAACTTGCCCCATGTTAGTTCTAATTTGCCTCATGTTAGTTCTAATTCGCCCCATGTTAGTTCTAGCCCGCCTCATGTTAGTTCTAACTTACCCCATGTTAGTTCTAACTTGCCCCATGTTAGTTCTAACTTTCCCCGTGTTAGTTCTAACCCGTCCCATGTTAGTTCTATCCCGTCCCATGTTAGTTCTAGCTAGTTGGGCAAGTTAGAACTAACAATATTCGAACCGATATAATGAAAGATAGAAAATGAGCCCAAGTGAAAGGAAGATACCGTATGATAGACAATATAAAGGGCTACATACCGGCGAAGGCGGTGGTGAAAACGGAGACCGGAGGTGGCCGGAAAACGCGCGCGAAGACGGCACAGTGCTGTTATTTTCTGCTCGCTGCTGCCGTCGAGCGATGTTTTGGACATTACCAAGAGAGATAGAGACTGAGTTAGAGCGTGATACAAATTGGAGGTGATAGGCAACATGTAGGGCTAGTCAACAAAGAAGAAATCGGCAAAAACGGAGATTGGAGGTGATCAAAAAGTACGTGCGAAGTCGGCACAAAACTGTAATTTTTTGCAGTGCAATTTCTCACCGTTCGGGTTTGTTCTTCGCTGTTTGGAGCTTTTTACCACTGTCCGGGCTTGCCGGAGGTGGGAGGAGGTTGTCGGGGTCGTCGGGGTGTCTCGGTGGGCTCCGCTGGAGGTGGGAGGAGTTTTTTCTCATGTTAGTTCTAGGCTCTTGGGCTCTCAAGTTAGTTCTAATTTGCCCCATGTTAGTTCTAACACATCCCATGTTAGTTCTAGCACGCCCCATGTAAGTTCTAGCTAGTTCTAACTCTAATTCATCTTAGTTCTAGGCTCTTGGGCTCTCAAGTTAGTTCTAACTTGCCTTATGTTAGTTCTAATTTGCCTCATGTTAGTTCTAATTCGCCTCATTTTAGTTCTAGCCCGTCCCATGTTAGTTTTAACTTACCTCATGTTAGTTTTAACTTGCCCCATGTTAGTTCTAACTTTCTCCGTGTTAGTTCTAACTTATCCCATGTTAGTTCTAGCCCGTCCCATGTTAGTTCTAGCTAGTTAGGCAAGTTAGAACTAATAATATTCGAACCGATATAACGTGAGATGGAAAATGAGCCCAAGTAAAAGGAAAATACCGTGTGATAGACAATATAAAGGGATACATACCGGCGAAGACGGTGGTGAAAACGGAGACCGGAGGTGGCCGGAAAACACGCGCGAAGTCAGCACGACGCTGCAGTTTTGTGCCGACTTCGCACGCACTTTCCGATCACCTCCAATCTCCGTTTCCGCCGATTTCTTCTTTGGTGACTAGCCCTACATGTTGCCTATCACCTCCAATTTGTATCACATTCTAACTCAGTCTCTATCTCTCTCGGTAACATCCGAAACATCGCTCGACGGCAGCAGCGAGCAGAAAATAGCAGCACCGTGCCCACTTCGCGCGCGTTTTCCGGCCACCTCCGGTCTCCGTTTTCACCACCGTCTTTGCCGGTGTGTAGCCTTTTATATTGTCTATCACACAGTATCTTCCTTTCACTTGGGCTCATTTTCTACCTCTCGTTATATCGTTTCGAATATTGTTAGTTCTAACTTGCCCCCCAACTAGCTAGAACTAACATAGGGAGATGAGAGAGCTGGGTTTGAGGGATTAAAGAGATGTGATAAGGTTATTTTGGGGATTTTAGCTTAGCTGGCATTTAATAATTGCTAAAAAATGGCTGCAGTACAAAGTGTCACACTTCAAGGGGCTGAATCACATGGGGGAAACTAAGAGGGGCTGCAGCACATGGAGTTTCTGTTTTTGGGGCCTGAACACATTTTTCCCTAAATTGGACGCATTTTTAGGCTTTTAGTCCTTTTTTCACAAGAGAATCTTTCACGTGCTCATATATTTTGCCACGATAGTATAGCCATTAGTGTACACATAGAGAATATTTCTCTTCAGATTGACAATCTAAGTAGAGATGAAACATCAATAAGTTTTTCCTAATTTTTGTGAGCAAAACTGAGTTATTTAGGGTTTTTCCATTGAAATCATCTTTAAAATAGGGTCAGATTATAGAAATCATATTTTATTTTTAATTTATACATCAAAATATTTTTTTGTTGTAATCAATCACCTAGACCCATTTTTGAGTTAATTTTTTTGGTAATTGACCCCACCTAACCTCAATTAAGGATCATCTCTATAGTATACTTGGTACTTGACAACTAATTATTATAGCAAAACTGAGAAAATTTGATTTAAAAAGTGAAACCAGGTGGTTGATGTTTGCGTCGAAAATTGCTGTTTTCATTACTATCGAATCTATTACAACTTTAGTCATTACAATAAACTCGAATAAAATAAAAAGTTGATCTTTTTATAAGATCTCCTTACACAATAAAAATAAAACAAATTTATAACTTTATCAAACAAACGTAGGGAGATCGTTTATCGGTCTTTTGCTTATGTGGGATCTTTGCCTGTGCCGGAGTTTATCCGTGGACAGCCTTTGATCTGGACCCGATTGATGAAAAATTCAGCAGAGCTTCGCCTTCACCGAGGAAGTATTAGATTTGAAGCGCTGAGATCGACCAAGCGAAATCAGTAGCTCTTCTCGAGATCAAGACCAAGCCTGATCTCGAAGAACGGACGGGAACGGGCGTCGGATCTCTCGAACTCTCCTTCTTTATGCTCGCTGAGATCGCCAAGATCTATCAACCTTCGCTGAAATTCGTGCTCCTTTGACTCCTTAATCCGGCAGCACCTCCTCGTCTTGATAATTAATCCCTCCTTTGAAATGAGCACCCGAGCTCGTATTTATAAGCCTCGGAAGCGGGTATTTGGATGAGAATGAATGATTCGGTCTTATCTTCAGTTAATAACTGATTAACTATGTTAGGGGATGATATCAGATCAGTTTGGATGCTCAAGAACCAACAAATCCCGAGAAAAACCGTCAAAACCCGAACCGAGTCGAAACAGCGCGCGCACGACAAGTCTAACCCTCGCTTGCGCAGGTCGGATGGATCCGACCCACACTTGCACGGGTCGGATGTGTTTGACCCACGCCGGCACGGGTCGGTTGTGTCCGACCCTCGCCGGCGCGGGTCGGTTGAGTCCGACCCGCTTAGGCGCGGGTCGGTTTGGTCCGTACCGCGCAACGCGCTTTTGCCTTTGCTGATTTTCGTGTTTTTTCGGTTCTTCCGGGACTTGTATTTTCCACCGTTTTGTATATTTGATCGTCTTGTTGACTTGCACGCTTCGTTGCGGGATTGACTGTCGAACACGCGTTGGTTGATATACACACGTGTTGATTGATGCACGCGTGTTGACCGACGCGCACAAACTGATTGACGCGCGAACTAATTGACATGCACGCGTTAATTGATGCGTGTGTATTGATTGACGCTCGTGAACTGATTGACGTGCACGTGTTGATTGATGCGCGTGTGCCACTTGATTCGTCATTTCGCTTCATGCGCTTGTCGAGACAGATAATCCTCTTAGACTCGGATAACAACGTTCATCGTCTTCTCTCCATCTCGAGCTGTGTGCGGACACCCATAGGCATTTTTAGACGCCTACAGATACCCCCTCCAAAGTATTTCAGACTCATTCTTTTATAGAGGAGTCTGGAATGCTTTGGATGAGATAGGCCATCTCCTTAATTTCGTAGAGTGACCTTGAACTACCTCAATTCTTAATTTCTTCAGCCTTCAATCTATTCATTGCTTCATCAAATAGATAAAGTTCTTCCAGTGCTGTGTTTATCATTTGACCGTTGTCAAAATCTTGAACTGAGATTGATGTGTAAGTTTCTAAACTTAGCTCGTGCCATTGAGTTGACTTTGAACTGATCATCTTCGTCAGAAATTTATATCTAAATCCGATTGAACTCCCTGAAATCATCGTTTGCCTTATTTTAGCGAGATTGCTGATGCGTTAACCAGCATCGATGTTTACTGTAACGCGTTGACCGGCGTTAACACAGTTTATACTAGTATATTTGCTGGAGTCCACACGGTTTAAGCTCTTAAGTCATTGGAGCGTTGCGGTCTCAAATTTAGGACTGCAGGACCAACTATTAAAGTTATTTCGTCTGCAGATATGGATCTTATCACTAAGTGGTTGGATGTTCGAGTTACGAGACCAACTGATGAAGCTGATGCGTCAATGACTCTCACATTTAAAGGATTTTTGGCAAACCCTCAGCCATCAACGGGTTTGATTAGCCTTTACCGACTACCGTTTGAGTCGGGCTAGCATGCGGATTGTTTAAGTCCGTTCCACATGTAACGTTGTGCTAAAAGAGTTAACTCTTTTAGTGCTACGATATTGAATACGTAGACTTCATCTTTCTCACGGGAATAGACTACCCGGCAACGCGTGTTAGACGCTGACTCAGGATTTTTAGCAAATCCTCAGCCTTCAACGGATTTGACGTGCCTTTACCGATTACCGTTTGAATCGGGCTTGCATGTAAATTATTTAAGTCTGTTCCGCATGTGATGTTGTGCTAAAAGAGTTAACTCTTTTAGTGTTACGATATTGAATACGTAGACTTCGTCTTTCTCACGGGAATAGACTACCCGGCAACGCGCGTTAAGCGCTGACTTATCCCTACTTAGGCTTCGGGATAAAATATCCCAGATTTGAATTCTGGTGTCTTCTTCAAACGGTGAAAGACTAAACCGACAACGCGTATTAGGCGTTGTCTTATCCCTGCTTAGGATTTGGGATAAAATTCCACGCGCGTGTAAGACACAGATTATGGTGTTATTAATAACAACCTGCCATAATGTTGAATATGTGAGTTTTGTCCTTTTCACGGTAAAAGACTAACCGACAACGCGTGTTAGGCGCTGACTTATCCCTACTTAGGATTCGGGATAAAATTCCCCATGCGTGTGAAGCACAGATTTTGGTGTTATGAATAACAACCTGCCACAATATCGAATATGCGGGCTTTTGTTCTTTTTACGGTTAAGAACTAACCGGCAACGCGTGTTAGGCGCTGACTTATCCCTACTTAGGATTCGGGATCAAATTCCATGCGCGTGTAAGGCATGGATTATGGTGTTATTAATAACAACCTGCCACAATGTCGAATATATGGGCTTTTGTCCTTTTCACGCTAAAAGACTAACCGGCAACGCGTGTTAGGCGCTGACTTATCCCTACTTAGGATTCGGGATAAAATTCCCCGTACGTGTGAAGCACGGATTTTGATGTTATGAATAACAACCTGTCACAATGTCGAATATGCGGCCTTTTGTTCTTTTTACGGTTAAGAACTAACCGACAACGCGTGTTAGGCGCTGACTTATCCCTACTCAGGATTCAGGATAAAATTCCCCGGACTGGATTCTGGTGTCTTTTTCAATCGGTGAAAGACTAAACCGGCAACGCGTGTTAGGCGTTGACTTATCCCTACTTAGGATTCGGGATAAAATTCCCCGTACGTGTGAGGCACGGATTTTAGAAGTTTGAAAAAGCGGAGTCTTTTCTTAGGGCAAAGACGAACCCGATGCGGGAGAGGAAGAATTTTATATTCTATCTCCCAAAGCTGAAGAGGAAAAATTTTATATTCTATCTCCAATTATAAAAGGAAACTAAAGTGGGATCTCTACTTCAAGAATCCGGGAAGGTAAAACTAAGAGTGGGATCTCCACTCCGAGAATTAAAAAGATTCGGATAACCCTAACTGTCGGAAGGTTTGATTACCGAACTAAAGATGGATTTCTCGTTTATCGAGAGTGAATTATGGTTTTGGTCCTTAATGTAGGAAGGTTTGACCAAGCGAGAGTTTGAGGTGACCCTAACTGTAAGAAGGTTTGATCACTCGATTTGAAAGTGGACCTCTCGTTTATTGGAGGAATCGAGAGGGGATTTTGGTTTTGGCCCTAACTGTAGGAAGGTTTGACCGGGTGGGAGGTTTGAGACGATCCTAACTATAGGAAGGTTTGATCGCTCGATTTGTGGGCCTCTCGTTCATTGGAGGAATCGAGAGGGGATTTTAGTTGTGGTCCTAACTGTAGGAAAGTTTGACCAGGTAGACAGTGAGAGTGGAAGTACAAATTACAGTGGGAGTGTTAACTTGTACAAATCACTCAGAGGAGTTTCCTGATGTTAAGTGACAAATACTTAACACGGAGGGGTTTGACAATCGTCAATGTTAAGTGCACAGACACATCAAAAGTTTGAGTGGATTCAATTAAAAGGAATTTTGGTGGTTCCACCGTCAATTAGTCTGATCGATGGGGATTTTGTAGTGGATGACTGTGAGTCGTCAAACACCAATGGGATTTTTTTGAGGGAAGATTGATCCAACGAAGTGATCGAATCTCATCTCAGTAAAAGAGTGTTCGGAAATTAGGTTATCCCTAAGAAATTTACATTCACCATTCTTCTGGGAACTTCCGATTACATGAATCATCCACCCCTAGCTTTCCTTACGAAACTGGGTTTGACATTATAATCCGTTACATGACCGGGTTATCCTTAAGAATATTATATATAAAAATTCTTCAGGAACTTCACGTCAACGGTAGGAAACAGTTTAGACTCATATACCTATTGGAGTATTGAGAAGCAGTTTATACTCGTGTACTTGTCGGAGTATTAAGAAGCAGTTTATACTCATATACTTATCGGAGTGTGGCGATTTTATTCGGCTTATCCTAGCGTTATGACACCGGCTTTAACCAAGGTTTGAATGCTATTCTTAAGAGCAAAGCAATCCTTGGTGGGATGAAGGACCCTCCTGTGGTACGCACAGTACTTTGGATT
Organism: Asparagus kiusianus; assembly: GCA_022839385.1. Taxonomy (NCBI): domain Eukaryota; kingdom Viridiplantae; phylum Streptophyta; class Magnoliopsida; order Asparagales; family Asparagaceae; genus Asparagus; species Asparagus kiusianus. The sequence continues at coordinate 840,131 of BQKN01065410.1, forward strand.
CGCAGTGTTATCAGCTTTCTCCTGATTTGTGATAGGTGGTAGCTTGATCTTGTTATTCTTAAGAAGGGATTCGAAGATGGCTGGAACGTCTTCGTCCTTGAAAGAGTACTCTTTTTGGATTCTCGAATCCGAAGTATTTCGCTGTCTCCGGGATTACCGTTGTAACATCTGATTAGTGTCAACAGCTGCTGCAGGTGCCTTGCCCTTACCACGGGAGGCAAAGTTTGAGTTCGGAAGGTTAGCCGTCGGTTGGCTTCTTTCGGTTTTCTTTCTTTTGAGGAAGCATTCGGCCCGCTCTCCGCGCACCTTCAACTCTTTCCAGTTGTTGGACGGTGCTACTCCCATAACTTCCAATATCTCAATAGATAGGTTGTTATGACAGGTTTGAAGGATGAAGTCCTCTGTGATCGGATCTCGGCAGTTTATTGCCTTATTCCGAAAGCATTTGACAAAGTCATCGACCGTCTCGTTGTTTTCTTGCTTCTCATCAAAGAGTGTTCTGATTGACACCTCGGCGTCATCATCAAAGAAATGAGAGAGGAACAGATTCTCTAGGTCGTCCTAGCTGTTGATGCTTCCAGACTTGAGACGGCGGTACCAATCGAAGGCGGGCCCGTGAAGGGTGCCGACGAATGACCGAACCTTCAAGGCTTCATTGCCGGAGATCATACCTAAGTGTGACTTGAAGTAGATCAGATGTTGTGTGGACGAACCCTTCCCGTCAAATGGCGTGAAGTTAATCAGGTTGAACTTCATCGGGTATGCTATTGCATCCCACTCCTTTGGATAGGGACACAGAATGCCGGTCCTTTTAACCTCTCGAGCAGACATCAGAGCGTTGATTTTGCTCTCAAGATCTTTTATTTTTTCATCCTCGCTCGTATCGGGGCTTGGACGATTCTTAAGAGGAATAACGGGGCCACCCCCAGTGTTGTCATTATTGGTAGGACCACCCCCAGCATTTTGGTCAACGGGAGGGTTCTCAGCATCGAGAGGTTCATCCACATCTGAATCGCTACCTACTTAGTCTGCGCAGTTGCAACGGCTGGATTCATCGAACTGATTGGACAGAGCCCGGATTTGTTGGTCATGCTCTTCCCTCATTCGTAGCATAGCCATTTCCATTTTGATCTTGAATGCCTCTTTCTGCTTGGCCAAGGCATCCTCAACCATTTTGGCTACTAACCCGGTGTTAATCATAAACACTTCCCGGAATTGTCCCGGACTAGATACCGTATTATCAGAAGCGACTACAGAGTTGGCATCTGACGCTTCGTCATCCGAGGATAATCCCCTCTGCATTCTCTGATAATCCCTTTATCTAATAGTTCCTAATCGTAACAGGGTTAGACAATGCGATACAAGCGGGTCAGAGCTAGAAGGTTGAACCGACTTTCCCTTATCAGTCATATTTATTATGACTTCCGGAAGTTCGTTACCTTTAATGGCCGATTGTTTCTCACGAAAACATTTTAGCTTGGGCTTAGTCGCTCCGTTAGAGATCCTCTCGAATACCGAGACCCTCTGTACAGCGGTCTTAGGGCAGCTACATGCCGATAATACTGCCCTGATAATCTTGGCGCACGGACAGCGAGGGTTCGCTTCTCGGATACTTCTCTTATGATATTTGTTCGTACCCCTAGCCCGATAGTACAACTCATCGGTCATATGACCGGAGCAACCTATCGTGTGTTGACACGACTCCCCTAGTATAACGTTATCATCGTCAAATGAATACGTTTCTTTCAGGGGGTTTGCCGCTTTATTAGCGTTCTCAAGAGTCACGCGTTTAGAGTCACGCATTTGTGAGCGTGAACTCTTGACGGGATCTTGAAGTTTAATTCGTCGTTCGAGGCGATCAATTACAGAAGTTTTCCGTGTGCGACCCCCAGCTTGAGTAATTGCTCGGGATTCAGTCACCCGACCTAAGCGTTCTTTGATCGCAATCTTGTCTTGATCCTTATGCAAAGGACCCAGACAATTCTCCATCCTCATCTTGAAACGGGAAAAGTCTACACTGTCGCGGGGCTCCACCAGAGATGCGGAACTCAAAGGGATCGACGAAACGAGTGCAGAACATCTTCTGCCTTGACTTTGGTACGGGTTCGATTTGGGTGACCCGCGGGTCGGAGGGTCGGATGCAAGTGACCCACAAAGCGGAGGGTCGGATGCAAGTGACCCGTGATTTGGAGGGTCGGATCCAAGTGACCCGCGATTTGGCGGGTCGGATTGGAGTGACCTACAAATTTGCGGGTCCGATTGGAGTGACCTGCAAATTGGCGGTCGGATTGGAGTGACCTGCAAATTAGCGAGTCGGATTGGAGTGACCCGCATTTTTCAAGCTTTTTGGCCGCCGTCTTAGACTTTGGCCTCCAAACATTATGCAGTTTTTGTGGCTTCTTTTCCACTTCTTCCCTCTACAACTTCTTGGCCTCTTGCGCAAGAATTCACGCGTGTGCAAGCAGTGCGTGGCGCTTTTTGATCCGCTCCTCGAGAGTTGAACAGGTCCTTTTGACTTGTGCCCATTCACTTGTTAATGATTTGGAGGAGAGGGCATTTGTCCGCTATTGGGGCGCTTGGCGTTGCCTAATTTTCAAATCCGCCTCGTAACGGATCCCGTCATTTGACTCCAAAGCCCTGGCGAGCTGACGCGCGAGGCGTTGACGTCGCCTTTGACGTGCCCTCTTCGATAGGATTGGCGCGCCTTCAGTACCCGACTCCTTGATTGAGGAGGATTTCAGATCCACAGATCCGGTCTTGTTAGAAGCCGGAGGGGTGATGTAAAGCGAGAGGGCAGCGGCAACGGAGGTCTTGATCTTTCTTTGCCTGTGAGAAGCAGAGGATCTGGAGGAGGAGGACGAGAGGTATTCTTCATACTTATGTTGGTCGAACTCGTATTCGACCACCTCTTCAACCGGGATCTTAATCATCGGTTGCGACACGACGGCCTCGGTAGCGAGGCCGTTGGCTCCCACTGTGGTCGCCAGTTTGTTTGCATCGAAAATTATTGTTTTCATTGCTATTGAATCTATTACAACTTTAGTCATTACAATAAACTCGAATAAAATAAAAAGTTGATCTTTTTATAAGATCTCCTTACACAATAAAAATAAAACAAGTTTACAACTTTATCAAACAAACGCAGGGAGATCGTTTATCGGTCTTCTGCTTGCGTGGGATCTTTACATGTGCCGGGGTTTATCCGTGGACCACCTTTGATCTGGATACGGTTGATGAAAAATTCGACAGAGCTTCGCCTTCACCGGGAAGTATTAGATTTGAAGCGTTGAGATCGACCAAGCGAAATCAGTAGCTCTTCTCGAGATCAAGATCAAGCCTGATCTCGAGGTACGGACGGGAACGGGCGTCGGATCTCTCGAACTCTCCTTCTTTATGCCGAAGAACTCGCCAAGATCTGTCAACCTTCGCTGAAATTCGTGCTCCTTTGACTCCACAATCCGGCAGCAACTCCTCGTCTTGATAATTAATCCCCCCCCCCCTTTGAAATGAGCACCCGAGCTCGTATTTATAAGCCTCGGAAGCGG